>VWZD01003801.1:7084-18638 GCA_013396695.1 Sakesphorus luctuosus | reverse complement strand
TCTCCTCGAATCTCCTCTCCTCGAATCTCCTCTCCTCGAATCTCCTCTCCTCTCCTCGAATCTCCTCTCCTCTCCTCTCCTCTCCTCTCCTCGAATCTCCTCGAATCTCCTCGAATATCCTCGAATCTCCTCTCCTCGAATCTCCTCTCCTCGAATCTCCTCGAATCTCCTCAGTTGGGTTGGAAAAGCCCTCCGAGATCATCAAGTCTAACCCTTGCTCCAACTCCAGTCCCTTTACCAGATCATGGCACTCAGTGCCACGGCCAAGCTCAGGTTAAAAACCTCCAGGGATGGTGAACCCAGACTCAGGTGGCTCTGGGAATGCTCAGGCAAATGTCACACATCCCTAATGAACCCCAGAGCAGCCACTGAAAGCATCATGTGAGAGTAAAACATTTGCCACACGATGTGCCCACCCAGTCACCTCCATCATGGCCCCACTTCTTCCTCTTCACAGCACCAGCTGCCCAAATCAAGTTTGGTCCCATCCCAGGAGGATTATTTACCAGCTTAGAGTATTCCCAGAGTTTTCCCGTGGACATTTATCCACCCCTTTGTCCCAGAGTGCTTGGATGGTGGTGTCTGCCCATGGAAATTTCAGGTTATGGGGGGCAACTGTGTTGCCTATAAGGAATATATCCCATAATAACCCCTTCCACACAGAGGGTCTGGAGCAGAACGCTGTTAAATCCATTTGTATCCATATGATTTTTCCCATCAGCTTGGGATGAAGCCACTGAAGGATGTGCTGTTGGTGCTGTGCAAAACAGGGATGTGCCTTCCTCTAGGGGGAAGATGGGAAGAGGGAAGGATTGGGCAGGGGTGGGAATGGTCTCTCTATTCCCAGAGAGGCCAGGTATGGATCCTGCAGCGCTTCCAGAGCTCTGCCAAGCACCTGGCACGGAGATCCAGTCCTTCCATCTGCCTGCAGGAGTAAGACAGTGTCCCAGTTCAGCAGGTGGGACCAGTTCATCCCTGTGTGGGTGTGACCAAAGTTGTGGATTCTCCACCCTTGATTCATTTCTCATTAAACAATGGCCCATTGGCAGCAGCTGCCCAGGGCACAGCTGAGCCCTCAGGCTGGGAGCTGGGTGGGAGAGAAGCCTGGCAGAGGAGCTGGGAGAACTCCCCTCCAGGGAGTCCTTGGCACCTCCACACCCACCTGAGGGCTCAGCTCTGCTCAGGGGCCAGCAACGATTCCAAAATCCCCCCTGACTCCCAGAGTCACATCCCCCAGTGTGGAACTCCCTGCCCTGGGGGAGGCACTGGGGGCTCCCACCTGCACCTGAGGGGATACAATCCTGGGGGTTTGGAGACCTCTGGGACCACTGGTTGGATCCAGAGGAGGAGCAGAACCTCGACAGGAGGAGACCACCACTCTGACCAGACTGTGCCATCATCTGCACCAACAGGTTTGTCCCTTCCTTTTCCTTTGGCCTCGGGGGAACCACGTGGGGCTCGGCACAGGGGCCACCAAACCCCACTGTGTTTGTGCCCCAGGGCGCTGGGTTACACTGCTGGGTTTGTGGGTTAAACCCAATTTCTCTTTGTGTCATCGCATTTATTGTAATATGTTTATTAAATTGTCACCCTGACTTACAATCTCTCTTGTGTCGGGTCCGTTTCTCTTGCCGGTTTCCCTTTAAACCAGCACATACAGCGAGTGCCTCTTCCATGGAGTGTGGCTCTGGTTTTCCAGGATCCAAGGGGGGGCTCTGGCACACACACAGCATTTCTCTCCAACAGCTATTGATCCCCAGCTCCATAAAAATGATTACACTTGACCTGAGGCTGCACTCGCTCCAGGGGGCTGAGCTGGAGAGCAGGAAGAGCCATGCTCAGGAAGTGGAGGGAATTCCACAGGGAAGGAGATGGAAATGACGGGAGGTTTATTCTAAGATGAGCAGATAAAAAGCTGCAGGGCTCTTCCCTTTGAGGTGGGAAAATGCTCAGCTCATGGAGCAACTCAGGTGTTGCAGGATCGTGGGGGTTTGAGCACTTGAAGGCACTTTTGGGGCAAAGGCAGCACTTTTTAGGCACCTCAGAGGAAGTCCCAGCACTGAGGGAGGATAATGGAGGTGGACAAGGCTCTCGGGCACATGGTGGGATTCTTGGGGTGTCCTGTACAGGGCCAGGAGTGGGGCTTGATGATCCCGGTGGGTCCTTCCAGCTCAGGATATCACAGAATCCCAGACTGTTCTGAGTTGGAAGGGACCCACAAGGACCATCGAGTCCAACTCTTCAGTCAATGGCCCACACAGGGGATTGAACCCATGACCTTGGCATTATTACAACCAAGTTTTAACCAACTGAGCCGATCTCAGGGATGTTCTCTGTTTCTGGGATATGAATTCAGGATGTGAATGTGGAAGGGTCAAGGATGAGGCTGGAGAAGACTCTGGATTGCAACAATTGGTTTCCACCAGCACTAAATCACTGCAGGGCTGGGCAGAACGAGGGAGGTGGAACAGGAATCACTGTGGAAATGACTGAATCATTCAGGTTGGAAGAGGCCTCTAAGGTCATCAAGTCCAAACATTCCTCAATGAGTGGCAAGGCCAGAAAAGCAGCTGGAGAAAAGGCAAGTCCAGGGGTCATTTCTTGGAACAACTCCCTGGGATCAGGAATGTCTGAGGAACAGCAGGAAAACACAGGCACAGGCAGGACTCCACCATGGGGTCCACTGGAATGTTGTGAGGGTTCTGTCTCTCTCCTGCTCCTCCAAGCTCAGCCCCAGGATGGTGATCCCAGTCTCCATCAAACCCTTCTGCAGGACTTCCCTTTACATGGTGCCCTAAACATCAGAGTCATTTCTTGGGACAACTCCCTGGGATCAGGAATGTCTGAGGAACAGCAGGAAAACACAGGCACAGGCAGGACTCCACCATGGGGTCCACTGGAATGTTGTGAGGGTTCTGTCTCTCTCCTGCTCCTCCAAGCTCAGCCCCAGGATGGTGATCCCAGTCTCCATCAAACCCTTCTGCAGGACTTCCCTTTACATGGTGCCCTAAACATCAGAGCCCAGATCTGGAAGGATATGGACCTGGACTTCCTCAGGGCCAGCTTGGTGGCCACAGGCTGTAGAGCTGCCCTTGGAATTGCAATCCTTTATCCTGAATTAGTGCAAGGTCTTGATGAAAGGCTTCCAATCAGGAACCTGCACCAGAACCAACAACCAGGCATGGACCAACTTATGGACTTGCCACTGGATTTAAACCTGTGGATGGGCATTGCTGTGCCCAAGAACGTGGATTGCACCCTGTGCTTCAGGAAGAACTGCTGGAAAAAGTGAACAGCTTGCCTTGCAAACCATGGAAGGTGCTCTGGGAGCTGGGACTGGGAATAAAATCTCCAGTGCCAAAGCTGGAGGGCAGCAGGGATGGGGCTGTTCCCAAGAAGCAGTTTGGAACTGTCTCAAGAGGCCACATGGATGGACCCACTTGGGATTTAAGGTGGCATTTCCAAAATGGGTCATTCCATGCACTCCACTGCAGGGGCACAGAAGAGTTGGTGGGAGCTGGAAGTAGAAAAGTGATAGTGGGGCCGGATATTTCTCATGGGGAGGAAAATGAAGGATGAGAGGAGATGNTGGAGAAGAGGAGGCTGAGAGGTGACCTCAGCACTGTCTGGAAGTGCCTGAAGGGAAGTTGTGGCCAGGTGGGGGTTGGTCTCTTCTCCCAGGCACTCAGCAATAGGACAAGGGGGCACGGGGGGCTCAAGCTCTGCCAGGGCAAATTGAAGTTGGAGAGCAGAAAAAACTTCTTTGCAGAGAGAGTGCTGAGGGATTGGAATGGGCTGCCCAGAGAGGGGGTGGATTCCCCATCCCTGGAGGTTTTTCAGCTGAGCTTGGCCGTGGCACTGAGTGCCATGATGTGGTAAAGGGACTGGAGTTGGCCCAAGGGTTGGACTTGATGATCTCAGAGGTCTTTTCCAACCCAATCCATTCTGTGATTCTGTGATTTTGAGGGACCTGGAGGGCTCAGCTGTACCTGTGGGTGAGATGTTGAGCCCCCAAGTGTCTCCTCTGCTCCAAGCCAACCCTCAGAGAGAAGAAAGAGGCCTTGGGTCCAATACATTTGTCCCACCACCACAGGCTGCCAGTCTGAGTTGGAAAAGGGAACAGGAAGGGACTCTGTGAGACTCTTCTCTCCCTTAGTCGCCTTCTCTTGCCTGGATACTGTCCTGAAGCGTGAAAAAAAACCCCTTCAAACAGAAACTAATCCTTTTGCAAAGTGCCCTGAATTAGGACCTGAAGAAAAAGAGCCTGGCTCAGAAGTCTGGCGCTCGCCTGGAGCTCCCGAGAAAAAGAGGGAGCAAACAGAGGGATGGATATCACGGGAACTGCCGTTCCACAGAGCCCTTCTCGGTGCGCCGAGTCGGGGAGGGCTTTGCTTCCAGCACAGGAGGGTTATCAGGGGATTTGCTGCTCTTGCAAAACTTCTGCCTGGTTTGGGAGGGGGGAGGGAGAGGTTTTCCAGCAGTCAGCAGAGCACGATTTAGCATCTGCAGAGGCGAAAATGACCCTTGCGATTACACTTCCTTTAGGGGACCTGGATCTTTGATTTCCCGTGTGCTGGATGGAGATGCTGCCAGGGGGAGAGGGGAGGGGGGGGAGTGGGGACACAAAGGGCTGGGGAAGGGACAGCCAGGGCCAGAGTGGTTATTCCAGAGGGAAAAGGCTTTGCTGGTCGCTGTAATTAACTGTTGTCTCGGAGGGATGGAATTTGGGTCTGGGAATGGGGTGATGGGGACACTGTGGAAGGAGCCAGGAGGGATTCATTTGGGGCTCAGCTGAACCCTGAGTGGCAGGATCAGGATGTCCCTAAAACATGGGAAAGAAAAGGTTTTGGGGTGGCTTAATTGCAGCTTTTCAGGACGTGAAGGGAGCCAACAAGAAACATGGAGAGAGGGTATTTCCAGGGGTCTGGAGTGACAGGATGAGGGGGAACGACTTCAAACTGCCAGAGGGCAGGTTAGATGGGATATTGGGAAGGAATTATTCCCTGGGATGATGAGGAGGCCCTGCCACAGGTTTCCTAGAGGAACTGTGGGTTCTCCATCCCTGGAAGCATCCAAGGCCAGGTTGGATGGGGCTTGGAGCAACCTGGGATAGTGGAAGGTGTCCCTGCCCATGGCAGGGGGTTGGAACTGGATGATCTTTCAAGTTAAACCAATAAATCTTTAGATGTCCCTCTCAATTCCAATTATTGTCTAATTCTACAAAAACCTTAGACTTATTTCAGGGAGGAAGAGCATTTTCTGGAACACAGACATGGATCTGCAAGGGGGAAAACTACGGAATGAGGATAAAAACCTTCTGAGTGACAAAAGACCTTTGCAGAGAACCACCAGCATCTCAGGTGGACACAGACAAGTCAGGGATGGTGGGGAGAACAAAGGAGGGAAAGCAGGAAACTTCTGGTCCTATTTCCAGGGAATCAGGATTGTCACAAAGAGCAGGACAGGACCCCAGACAGGACAGGACAGCGTTTGTGGGGTCCAGCAGTGAGAGCAGAGAGGTGTTTGCAGAGAAACTCAAGCTCCAAATCTGCCCTGAGGGGCAAAGCTGCTCCAAGACACCCTCCAGAGCCCTCCTGGCCACACACCCAAGCTGCACAACACCCTCTTGGTGGCTTCCCAGTGCCCAAGAGGGGACGTGCCAATCCTTCCTGACCCGCTTGGCAGGTACATCTCGGCCAGGCATTCCCCCCCAAGGGCTGCCCTCCACCCCTGGGGTGGCAGGAGCTGGGCATCAGCCATGCCTGGGGCTCAAATATCCCCCTGCCTGTCCCCCCCAGCCCTCCCTCCCCTCCTGCAGGGCACCTGCCATGGGGCTGGCTGGGTCCCCTCACCCCGAGGCCAGTGCCAGGGCCCCCCTGCTGCTGTCAGAAGACACCCTGGCTGGCACCCAGGGCTGACACCCGATGCATCCCCACCTCCCAGTGGGGAGACACGGAGCTCAGCCCCCACCCACGGGCTTCCCCCAGGGTCACCACCCACTCCTGCAGCGCCAGGAGAGCGGAGCTGTCCCACGGGCTGCGTCATTCCCACCATTCCTGCACTACCACAGTGAAGTTGGGGCATCCCCAGGAGGTCCTGGGTGGACAAGGAGTGGAAGTCTCTTCCAGTTGGAAGTCTGAAGGTGTTTTCCAGCCTCTGAATGGTTTTGGGACACCACGATCCGAGCCCTTCGTGGAACGCCCAGACAGGGAGATGTTTGGCCCGGCCGGGGCTGACGTCATGGAGAGAAGATGCCATGTCTCACCCAGGGGGGCCTCCCTGCTGGAAGGAGCATCTCCAAATTCCTGGAGGTGCATATTAACAGGCACAGACTGTACTGGGAGACATAACAAGCCACAGGCTGCAGGGATCCGCTTACACCACCCTGGCACGGGGCACTGTGAGGCTCCAGCAGCAGAAACCTCCTCCTGAAGGGACACAAAATACATCAGAGTCCAAACTGACCCAGCCCGAGGTCCCAGCACCAAGCTAAGGTTTCATCCTGGAGGGACAGGTGGGTCAGGGATGGCAGCCAGACCATTCAGGGCTGTAGGCTGAGGAATATCCCACATCCAGAGGGGGTGGTGGAGCTGCCTGAGGCTCTGAGGGGGAGGGAGAGCAAGTCTGGCATCTCCACATCCCCCTCCTTACCCTTCTGTCTCCCAGATTTTCATGGAATCATCATAGAATCCTTTGGACTGGAAGGGAACTTGAAGATCATCTCATTCCATGGGCAGGGACACTTTCCACGGGACAAAGTTACTCCAAGCCCCATCCAGCCTGGCCTTGGACACTTCCAGGGATGTGGCAGTGGGGCTTTACCTTCTGCCTTTCCCAAGGTCTTAGACCTTCCATCTCATGGCTACACCAGCCTGTGGCCCATCAAGGCTTCATGGACAGCCCTTGGGTGTCCCTCCTGCCAGAGCCTTTGCATCCCAGTGCTGTTATGGGAGTTCTGGAGCTCTGCCAGGAGCCACTGCCTCATTCCCAGGGAATGGGACAGCCCAAAATGTCCTTGGCAAACCTGCACAGGTCTCCTGGTCATTCCTTGTCCTCTGGGAGCAGGGAGGGACCCTCAGCCAGGGCCCTCAATACCCTCAGGCTGCTGCTGGTTCAGGCATTTGGCTGAGTCCAATTATCTATTTTTCATTATGGAACAAGTCCCTTTATTGGGCTTTTTGGCTTGTGCAGGAAATCCAGTCCATGGGGATATGGGAAGCTGCTGATTTGGAAGGGGAAGATGTGCAGGGGTGTGGGATGTTATGGAGACATCCTGAGAGGGTTGGGATTGCTCAGCCTGGAGGAGAGAAGGATCCGGGGAGAACTCAGAGACCCTTCAAGTGCCCAAAGGGGCTCCAGGAGAGCTGGAGAGGGACTTGGGACAAGGGATGGAGGGACAGGACACAGGGAATGGCTTCCTATGGTTAGGTGGGATATTGGGATGGAATTCCTGGCTCTGAGGATGGGAAGGCCTTGGCACAGGTTGGGCAGAGAAGCTGTGGCTGCCCCTGGATCCCTGGAATTGTCCAAGGCCAGGTTGGATGGGACTGGGAATAACCTGGTCCCACCCCTTTGGAATGAACAGGGACATCTTCAACTACATCAGGTTGTTCAGATCTGAGCCACCCTCCCAAAAAAGTGCTGGAAACAGAATCCTCTGGTCTGGATCCGATGGAAGAGAACAGGTGATGGAATTCCACCAGCTGGAAATGTTCCCTCACGGTGTTTAAATTGTCACTGTGGATGCAGCAGGTGAATCCCTGCTTTTATCTCCCTTCCCAAGTGGTTCATTCCCACCTTCCTGACCCCCCCATCCTGGAGCTGAACAGGCGTTGGAATTCACAGGTGGAAGTTGGGATGTTCTCAGAGAGGCACTATGAAGTTTTTCCAGCCCCAAATTAGACCTGAATGCCATGGGTTGTTCATCCTCCAGCTTCTGGAGTCTGGGGAAGATGCTGATCCAACGTTCCCACCCATGTAAGGAAAGCAGGGAGGGAAGAGCCAGGACCACAGGGAAGGGAAGGATCACACCCAGGTGAAGCCACCAAGAGCTGGGGACACTCAGCACTGGGACACCAGAGGTCCTGATGGCACAGCCAGACTTTCCCACCTTGTGAGCCTGCAGGGAAATTGATGGAAATCTTGCCAGGAGTGACCCCTAAAGGCTGGGAGGCTGAAGAAACCCAAAGAGAGGGATTTTCCCAGGAAAACGAGTGCTTGATCAGAGGAGGGGAAAGGAAGGAGGCTCCTGCTTTGGATACATGGCCAGGATTTGTGGATGTGCACGACCCAGTGTGGGATTCCCAGAGATTCCCATGCCTGCAGGACAAGGATGATGTTTGCTGGGAAAGAGCCAGCCCAGGTTTGGTTTTAGGGGATGATGCTCCTCGTTGTGTGCCAGAAGGGCTTTCCCTACCCCTGAACATTATGGGATGGCAAACAGGGAACAATTCAGCTGGATGGGACCTTTAAGGTACCTCCGAGGCTGTTCCTGGGCAAAATACTGGTTCTCTGGGATCATCTGGGATCAGCCTGGTGTTGCCATCCCAGTTGTGTAGTGAAGGAGTGGGATCCATAGGGAAAGAGCAGGATCCATAGGGAAGGAGTAGGATCCACAGGCAAGGAACAGGATCCATAGAGATGGAGCAGGACCCATAGAGAAGGAGCAGGATCCGTAGGGAAGGAGCAGAATCCACAGCGAAGGAACAGGATCTATATGGAAAGAGCAGCATCCATAGGGAAGGAGCAGCATCCATAGGGAAAGAGCAGCATCCATAGGGAAAGAGCAGCATCCACAGGGAAGGAGCAGGATCCATAGAGATGGAGCAGGATCCATAGAGAAGGAGCAGGATCCATAGGGAAGGAGCAGGATCCATAGGGAAGGAGCAGGATCCAAAGGGAAGGAACAGGATCCATAGAGAAGGAGCAGGATCCAAAGGGAAGGAGCAACATCCAAAGGGAAGGAGCAGGATCCATAGGGAAGGAGCAGCATCCAAAGGAGCAAGATCCATAGGGAAGGAGCAGCATCCATAGGGAAGGAGCAGCATGCATAGGGAAGGAGCAGCATGCATAGGGAAGGAACAGCATGCATAGGGAAGGAACAGGATCCATAGAGATGGAGCAGGATGATAGAGAAGGAGCAGGATCCATAGGGAAGGAGCAGGATCCAAAGGGAAGGAACAGGATCCATAGGGAAGGAGCAGGATCCAAAGGGAAGGAACAGGATCCATAGAGAATGAGCAGGATCCAAAGAGAAGGAGTAGGATCCAAAGGAACAGGATCCATAGAGAATGAGCAGGATCCAAAGAGAAGGAGTAGGATCCAAAGGAACAGGATCCATAGAGAATGAGCAGGATCCAAAGAGAAGGAGTAGGATCCAAAGGAACAGGATCCATAGAGAATGAGCAGGATCCAAAGAGAAGGAGTAGGATCCAAAGGAACAGGATCCATAGAGAATGAGCAGGATCCAAAGAGAAGGAGTAGGATCCAAAGGAACAGGATCCATAGAGAATGAGCAGGATCCAAAGAGAAGGAGTAGGATCCAAAGGAACAGGATCCATAGAGAATGAGCAGGATCCAAAGAGAAGGAGTAGGATCCAAAGGAACAGGATCCATAGAGAATGAGCAGGATCCAAAGAGAAGGAGTAGGATCCAAAGGAACAGGATCCATAGAGAATGAGCAGGATCCAAAGAGAAGGAGTAGGATCCAAAGGAACAGGATCCATAGAGAATGAGCAGGATCCAAAGAGAAGGAGTAGGATCCAAAGGAACAGGATCCATAGAGAATGAGCAGGATCCAAAGAGAAGGAGTAGGATCCAAAGGAACAGGATCCATAGAGAATTAGCAGGATCCAAAGAGAAGGAGTAGGATCCAAAGAGAAGGACCAGGATCCATAGGGAAGGACGAGGATCCATAGGGAAGGAGCAGGATCTGGACCTCAGAGACACTGCACCTCCATCCTGGAATGGGAAAATCCAACCCCCGCAAGGCAAGGGATGTTTTTAAACCTCCCCTCAGGGGCTCCTGTAACCCGAGAGGCAGGAAAACGAAAATCACTCATTGCAGGAGGTCGGAGGGGGCAGATTGATGAACCTGAACCGTGACATGTGCTCCCCAAACTGTGAAGTGACAAACTCATCGCCTGGAGGCCACAGCCAGGACAGTCCCAGGGAGGGACCAAGCCAAGTAGCCCAGCCAGCCATGGGGTGCTTGGCATTCCTGCTCTGGGGGCACTTTGCTCTTCTTTTTGTCCTTCAGCAAAACATCCCGTCCCTTTCTGGGCAGGACTTTTCATCTGCAGTTGACTCTGGTCCACAAAGTCCTTTTTTTCCCCACCCCTCCCTGATTTCTTTGGCTCCCTGATGCACACGGGATCGTTTTGGTTCCCTCACGGAAGGAACAAGACTTTTTGCTGAAAAAAAAGGTGTCTATCAGAACATGGAGCACCAAAACCCCCTGTAATGTCCAGGGCACCACAAGCAGTTTAGGAGAAACAAGGAAAATGGACAAAATGGACAAATGGACAAAAAGGGAGTGAAAAGCAGCACTTGGAAGGCTCTCTGTGGGGCAGGAGGCCACGGTGATGGGCACCTTTAACCCCCCCAGGTGCAGTTCCCACACCACCTTCCACCTGAATTTGCTGGGATTAATCCTCCTGAGAAGGAAAATCCCCTTTAAAAGGCTCAACCTGAGCTCAGTTCTCCCTGTGGGAACGCCATCCTTGGCTCTGCCTCTGCCAGGGACCACGTCTGGGGGTGCCACCATGGCCTTGCCACAGGGTCCTGGTGCTTCTGCAGGATCCTGGCATGTGGGGAGAGCCCCTGAGTGGGATGTGGGAGCAGGAGGGCAGGTCCTGTGGATGGACAGGCACAGCTCCAGACCCGGAGCTATTCTGGGTGTCTCGTTTTCTCTCCCGTCCTCCGTTGATCAGTTTTCCTTTGGCTCTTCCCCAGTAGAATCAGCCTCTCTCTCTCTCTCTCTCTTGACAGGTTGGAGGTTGTTCTTCTCCCCCTCACAAGGTCATCCCACCTCCAAACCATCCTTTCCATGTGTGCAGAAAGAACCCACCACTCACATCAGCATCCTCAGGTGCCTCCAGCCCTGAGCACCTGAAGGCAAAAGGCCACCAAAATAAGGTGTCCTTGAAAGATGAAAGGCTCAGCTGTGCAGGAGCAACTGAGGGACACCCCAGACCTCATGAGACTCATGTTGATGTGAAATACCCTCTGTCTTCTCCACCCTTTTCCATCCCTGCCCAGAGGAATTAGAGCAAAGCCACCAAAATTAATGGTCATGTTGGTCTTTTGCCCATGGCAGCTCCAGGCACAAGGAGGGAGCCCACAAATCCCTCTGGACACTCTGCTTTGCAGGGATGTCTCCTCCTTTTCAGAGACATCAGTCTCCTCCTTCCACCTGCGTGTCAGACTGTCCTCTGAGGAGCAGCAGGAGCTCTGAGGGTGACGAGGAGACACATGTTGGAATCACCATCACATGAAGCGAGTGGAGCACAAGTGCTGTGGGGAGAGGCTGAGGGAGCTGGGGGTGTTTGTGCTG
>VWZD01003800.1:951399-1105929 GCA_013396695.1 Sakesphorus luctuosus | reverse complement strand
CCCAGTCGATTCTATGATTCTTTGAAAAAGGGTAACAAAGTACGTGGCATATAAAGGTAACTGCAAAACATGTTTGAGAACTGGTACCTTTTTTAAATTAAATGATTTCATACACTATGATTTAAAGAAATGCTGTTTGTAGCTTAACTTTACAGTGATGAAGTTTCTGATAATCTTCAGTTCCTGTTTCATAACTGAAGTTGAGCCAGTGAGATAATGATGTATCTAAAACCCAAGCTCAGCAGTTTGACAAAGCATCTGTTAGATTTGCAGTTTATAGAACAGATAGTCCCAAATGAGAACAAAGATGTTGTTGCTCGCACTCCTTGTCTCAAAAGTCACTAAATGTGAAGGCACAGGAAAAGCTAAGGCAGACTCATATGCTCTAGGAAACCCATGGAATTTTTTGGAGGAGATATGCTTACTTTTATAGCAGAAGATCCTTTCAGCTGAAGGACTGAAAAGAACTGCATAGAAGAGGTAGAGAAGTTATGCCAAAGACAGCAGGGAAAGCCAAGAGACATTGATTGCAGCATCATGATGCTAAAAGATAGTGAAAAATATATATCTGAGGCAGTTTGAGGACCAGTAAAGGAGTTGAATGTCCAGGTTTGGGAAACCTCTAGCAGAGCTTAAATTTTAGTAGCATTTCACAATGACAAAATGACACAAACTCCATTTTTTTTTTAACAAAGTTTAATGTAGTGTAATGCTTTACACTTCTTTTTCCTCATACAGGCTTACAGAAATGATAAAATCAATATGCATTTTTGGTATTCTTGAAGGAAAACTTTGAAATACTGTTCTGTTTCCAATTTAGAAAAAGCAGTTATGTGTACCATAGCTCTACAACATAGCATAGGAAGTATGTCATGCTCGTGTTCTTGCATGGCAACTTCATAGTCTTGAGTGACTTTTGAGATGTTGACCCAGAGGCTCAAATGTATCTTTAGGATAACATCATTGTTTTAATGGATGCACTTTTAAATCTACCATGCTATTAAACACAAAGGGCAAATTTATGTTTGGCATATCTGCCTTGGCAATGTTGGCACTAAATCAGGGTGTAATTTTCCTTATTGCATTTAACATGTTTCAGGTTTATAAGCCATGAAGCGATTAAAATATGACTCCATCAATTAGAAAGTAATTGTGTTAAGCATTTCTAGTGCCGAGGGATTAACTCTATTTAATCTCAGTGCGGTTAACAAAGGCAGTTAGCTACTTGCTTTAAATATGAGGTAAATCTGTAAAACACAATGACTTCATGGAGAACAGGATTGGCCTCATGGCACATGTCCAAAGATTGGGCTGTTGACTTCACTCAGTTTGATGAGAACCTTAAACTGAAGTGCAACATGATCGAGCCCACAGGGGCTGTTCCTGTAGGTGGTCTGTGCTTGAAATTCACATAAAAGTTTCATATCTTTAAAAAAGATCATGAAAAAGGATATTAAACTGTATCCAGCCTTGGTCTTCTCTGTGTTGATGCCAACACTTGCTTTAGGGCAACTTCATAAAGGAGAAACAGGAAGAAACTGAAGCATAATGGTTGAGCATTTGTCAGTATTTGCTGTCACCAGTAATTACTATTAGAAAATCCAACTTGGCATGCTAGATGTTAGGCAAAAGCCAGCAGTGGAGCTGGAGCTCCTTGAGACATTCTTGTTTCACAGCTGGCAGTTCCCATCCGTGTTAGCTGGTAACCAGCACGCTCTCCATCCTAATTCATTGCAGTGCAAACAAAAATCAGTTGGCTTACTTAGACTGCAGGATACTTAACTATTGTCAACTCATGGTGTCATGAAGGCCTTCTGGAGATTTTACCGCTCTGTTTGGAAGTATATGAAGAATTACTGGGAAAGCAAGGAGGTAGCATTATACAATGTCCCTCAGTGAGTCCCTCAGTTTGGCAAATACTTTAGTCCTGCTAATGTGACACTGAATGCCAGTGAACACTCTACCAAAGTCTTCTTCTGGAGTAGAAAACACTAAACTTTCGGGCAAAACACCTGTATTTTTCATAAAAGGTAAAGTATATTAGTACATTGTAAAGAGATTTGTGATTTCTCTTGGCAGATCCTCCTTTAGTGGATAGGAAGGATCCTTGTAGCCATGATTGCCTGTCTCTCTGTAGAGGGCTAGAAAATAAGAGGAACAGAAGGGTTAAAGCTGATGATGAGTGGTAAGAAGGCAGGAGGGATGCTGTGAGCTCCCTGGGGCCTTGGGGGGAAGGGATGAGGAAGTGAGATCTGCTCTGGCTGGGGATTTGGCTTTTACTTTTGTTGATAGCAAGCCTTTGATCTGTTGAAGGCCCACTGAAGGATACTGCTCTTTTATTTTTTTTTATTTCATATCCCTAAGATCTGCAAAAAGGGAAAAAAATCATGTTATTTGCCTTGTGTGTGCAATGCTTCAGTGCCACAATCCATGTGGTCCCAGCCCTGGCCACACGGTTTGGTGGCTGCTGTCTCCCTGACAGAGGATCCGCCTGCATGCAGCCCTCCTTGTAGGGTGGGGGCTACTCCCTGGTTAAGAGCTTGGAGGAGGCATCTCCAAGTGAACAGTTTCCTGTGCACCTTTCCTTTAGAGAATTATATCTGTGACCTGGGGCTTTCCCACCTGGACTGGAGCTTCCCACCCAAGGTACAGCAAGGCTGAGGAGTGGCAGAGTAAGAGGTAGCCACCAAGAGGTGAGCAGCCAACACAGGATCCCATTAGGGCTTTTCACTTGTAAGGTTGAAAGTCCCTTGCCTGTCAGCCCTGGCAACAACATACCTTAATGACTCTGTCTTTCCTTCACTCCCTCAGACAGCCTCTATAACCAACGCAACTGTTTCCCCAAATCCACCCATGCCATCTCAGCAACACCTCCCTTCTGCCATCCTCTCCATCTTGCCAACTGTGCTTCCCTTATGCCCTCATCCTAGCCATCCCCTTTGTGGTCTATCACCTGGATCTATTGCTCCTAGTGCCCTATCCCAAACCTCTGTCTTCACTTCACCTTTTCAGCGCTTTCTTAAAGGCTGCTGAGAAACAAGGAATGCTGTTGGGGCTGTCTTTGCCTCCTTCAGTCCATACTGTGGAGTGTAACGTGCAATTGCTGGCTGCTGGCGAGGAAAGTCAAGGTAGTGCAGGAGGGCTCACGAAGATGCCAGCCTGATGCAGGCTGGAAATGGGAATCTTGTTTTTAGTTAGATGGCTTGCATCTGTCTGTGTCACCCCTCTGTTGCTGAACAGAATGATGCCCTGGAACTAGTGCTGCTTTCTGCCCCCTTCCCCCCTCAGTTCCTTTTTACCGTAGTCAGTGGCAAAAGCCTGAAGTTCAACATAGTAGATAATTCAAAATGCTCTCATTATTTATTCATGTAAGTGTTAAATGAAGGATTTTAATAAAAGAAATTCTTTCTTTTTTTCTTCCATTCTGCCTACTCAAGCTTCTCTGAGAACAGGTGGAAGTGAATCTGTTAGGTGGATACTGTAATAGAGAAACTTGACTCTGATGGAATTGTGTAAAAACCATTTTATTTATTCAGCTTTGAATGAAAGACTTGTGATGTTGTCCATATCCTTCTGCTCTTCAGAGTGACAATCTAACCTAGGATGTTGTCTTTCCTATAAAGCCTTGAAATACACTTGCATGAAATAACGCAACTGAAGCAAAACTGAAAACCTAGAAGGGAGAAAGTTGGGTTAAGAAACTACTACACAGTTCTTGCTACTATATTTAGTGATGATGAAGTCTGAGTGATCATTCAGTACAATCTGTCCCTAAAATGAATTAACTGAATGTGTATCAACTTTCCTGGAATGTGCATTGAATTTGATTTCCTCTGGTTTTATCTCTTCAGGGCTGTCAGAACGAGTGCACCGGGGGAGGATGTTCAGGAGAAACAGCAAAGCACGTGACTGAATCTTTCAAGGTATGTTTTTTTGTTAAAAGATGACTGTCTGAAGCATTTCAGTAGGTGGTGCCAGCCAATATCCATAACATGGTAATGATTGTTGTGCAGACATTCAGAAGTATGGACATGCTTGAATGTTATAATTCTGTAACTAATTCTGTAAGTTGCCTTTGTTGAATGTGGTTTTGATGGTGAAATTAGAATGTTACAAGAAGAACTTTATTATTTCAGCTACTAGCCAAAAGTTTTTTAGTCATTAAAATTAAAATGGGATAGGTGACTTTAATTTTAACTCTCATCTGCTTTGAAAGCAATAGAAATAAAGATTGATTTCCCCCACTAAGGCCTTTTTCCAAACAACATCTCGGTAGCCCTCTATTAAACTTTGTCATTATGAATAGTGTTCAAAAAAAGGTTTTTCCATCTGGTCCCATAGTTGCAGAGCTGAGGATCTAGGAAGGACTCCAAAGCACTCTGCAGCTCTGCTACATTAGGAGCACTCCACAAGCAAACAGGGCTATGATAATAAGCACTGCTGAGCAGCTGCCAGGAACTGACGTGAAATTGCATCCCTCTCTTTTTATTTTAATCTTATGCTTAGAGCAGAACTCAGTTAAGTTCTTTTCTTCTTTCTCCTTCCTGAATGCAGTGCAAGTAACTAAGAGCTCATTTTCAACACACTGTGAACACAGATGTCAACTTCCAGTTTTCTGTTAGAAATGTAAAGCCTGTCAGCACGTGCTCCTCTGAATTCTACAGTGTCCTCATTCTCTTTCCCCCTGCAATTTCTACTTCTTTTGCCTTTATTCCTTATGTCACACATCTGTAATTCTCTCTCCTCTCTTTCCCTGATTTACAGCCTTTAAAATCCTCATCTATGTTTTTTCAAACATATAAAAGTAGTGCCCAGAAAAAGGTGACCTCACTCGTGCTTTTTCAGCAATTCCCTTCCTGTTATTTCTGACTATTGTCAGCAGTACATTAGATGAAATTGTAATGATGCACTTTGTCGTGTTCTTCCTGATTTTTTTGGGCAGCGTCACTGCTGTGCAGTCCTCTGAACTATGCCAAAGTAGCTATTTCCCTTTCAGTTGCCAGGCTTTAAGCAGATATGAAAAATAAATGCTGGAATAAATGTTTCAAATTGGTCTCCTTGGTAAGGTTTAGTCTGATGCTGGTCTCATTGAAAACAGGAAAGAATTCTTGAGAGTTCATGACTACAGAATTTCACCATGTAGCAACATGCCATTTAATTTCTCTTTCCTCATTCTCAGCCCTTCCCAGTTCTTCTCTTCCTCATTTCTTTGCATTGTGTCTCTCTGGCAATTCTGCCCAAGAAGGAAAATTTAGGATGACTTTGGAAAATGCTGACAAAACCAGGCATGCAGCCAGTTTTGAAACCTCAAGAGTTCACACGTGTGGAGTGCAGGGTTTTGTGAATTCACCTCCAACAAATAGACAACATAAATCTTAGTAGATTCATTCAGTGGACTGTACTAATGTATCTGAGAGCAAGAATTGCCTTACAGAGAGGAGAGTCTTGTGTAACAACACTGAGCTGTTTCGCTCACTTGTGAGCAGTCCAGAAGGAAGATAAAGTGACAACAAACTCTGGCAGTGTGTGGGTCATAGGTGTATTGGGCATAAACTAGAGCAGACTTAAGGCAGATTTAATTATACCAGCAGTCAAGCAGGTGCCTTACCAAAGCTCCAAATACTGAGTGGCACAAAGTTGGATTTAATCCAGATTCCTTTCCATTGATACTTGTACGTCAGCCAGAATGGCAAACCATTGTAGTGGAGAGTCTGTGTGAGGGGAAAAATACATTAGCAGGTGGGACAGATGGTCATAAAGAGAATAATCCTAGACAAAAACAGCTGGCTCAGGCTGAAGTCTAATTTATAAGTCCATTCGTGCCTTATGGCTCTGTTTCTGAAGATTGGCTGCAGTCACCAGAAAGGGGCAGAGACTTCTAGAAAATACTGTACTGTCAGAGGTGTGGATATAAAAGTTATGATAAGAATATAGGTACTGGTTGTAGTGTCATGTTTTATAATAATTATTTCCAGCCTTTTGAACTTCATTGTAAAAAAAAACCCCAAACCAGAAAAAACCTGAAACTTTATAAAATAAGGAAGAACCAGCACCAGAAAATGTCAAATGAAATAGCCTGGATTTGTTCCAGAAAAATTCACAGACATTTCTGTGAAAGACAGTAATGGTTAAAATTTCAGAAACTTTAGCTAATAATATTTCAAAGGAATCAAGTGGACCAATGGGGCTGACTGTCCTGAAGAAAGCTGCAATTTTGTGCCAGTGACCTAAGCAGTCCAAGATTGTGGGAATGTAGAGAACAGGGTATGGTTTTGGTTAAAGCTTACATAAAACATATTGTTTACAGTGGATCTTGCCCAACATTTGAATGCCAGATTAGCCCTCTGAAGACATTTCTTTTTAGAACGCAATGCTGTGCTTTTTGGGGGGCTGAGCTTCTTTGAATTTTACTGCAGTTTCTGCCTGACTTGGAAATGTGGACCCAGAAAATCCCAGTACCCTGGGAGGGAAGGAATGAATGTTACCTACAGTTTTTAGCAGGCAGTGAGTCCCTCTGCTAGGTCAGAATTGTCACTTTCTTAATTTTAAGTGCTACTAAACTACATAAATTGCTACTGAAATACCTTAATTTGACTTGATTCTGCAGCTAAAAATCTCATCCTGACAGGTCTGTGAATTACAGGATGTTTAATGTATGGCATTTAGAGTTGACATGTGACCAGTGATCTTGGAACAGCTAAAAAACATTGTGGGAAATAGTGACTGTGTGAGAGTTTTCTGTACTGTAGAAAGTGTCAAATCTCCAAGATTTATCTACCCAGCTCCTTCCATGAGAATGAAATCTTCCTCCCTACCCTCTGCTGTTGTATGCACATATTTATATATTTGTTTATTTAAATAACTGATGGGGAGTTTTGGCCATAACCTAAGAAATTATCCTTGTAGTTTTTGCCCATTGTCAGCATTGAAACTCTATGAGGGGAGTATGACATGAAACCACTCAGAACAGAAAGTGCAGTCACCCTCTGTAGCACTGAATGTTTTTTGGAAAGCTGAATCAAGAAGTGCATATATCTGGTTTTCTTCTTATACTTGCATTCAGTAATCTCACGAAACAGCACACAGTTATGTCCAAGGCACTTCATTTTTACGATTAAAAATCTGGTAGTTTCTTTAATGCATTCATTCTGCCTATTGTACTGTCACAAGATGGAAGGAATGTTGTTTGGATAATGTGACAATCTGTTCCATATGTAGCTCTGGTTGGGTTTCTTTTAATGTGTGAATTAGCTCAGACTTTGAGTTCTAGGAATTTGTGATTGCCATTTCTTTCCCTCATGTTATCAATCCATATCCAGAAACATAATTTTCTTTTTATGTAGCGTTTTCTCATGGAATATGTTTTTTCTTTGTGACTGATACATGGAGCACTTCAAGAAGGTAATACCTACTCTTAGCATGTTTTTCTATTTCAATGATCTGAAACTATGGAAAATCAGTTTGACATCTTAATGCTGCAAAGTTCAGTTCTTTTGTTTTAATTTTTAATGGCCTATTTAGTGTGTGAAAGTGGAGAAGACTTTCTAGGAAACACTGGCTAGTCTGGTACACCACAGCAGAATGGAGGGGCTGCGTTGACAAGTAGATCTGGATTGGCTTGCTAACATGGAGACGTCTGGTGGTAGAATGAGATATGTGTAAGTGGAGCTTCTGTATCTGAACAGCTCCTCATTCCACTCTGTGACTGTTCCCCCAGACAGACCCCACCTTCCCAGGCTCCAGGCCAGTGGGATGTGAGCCCATGGAAGACTGGAAGCAAAATAGGCAGGTTAGTGCAGTGCTGTGCTCAAACTGAAGATCCCTGTTGGGATCTTGGACTTGCTACACTGAGTCCAGTGCTATGCTAATATGTTTGCATGGCTTCCAGTTTGAAGTCAGCTCATGTCTAGCTGTGAGAGATGGTGGATATAGTGAATTACCTGTATTTATGCATTTTTAGTATTTGTTTCTTGCATTACTGTAATGCTTCAAAGCCCAACCTGCGAACTAGCTGATACTGTGCCAGGAATTGTACAAATTAGAACATAAAGATTATTTCTACGTTATAGGTATAACTTAAAAAAATCCTCAACCACAATGTCTGACAGTTTTTCCACAGAATCTAAAGCTGTAGTGTATTTTATACTAGAAAAAAAATGAAAATTTATTTCCAATGCAGACATTTGTGGTTCACATTGAGAGACTGCCAAAGCAAGTTTCACATTACTCGGATTCATAACCATTTTTATATTAATGAAACTCTAGTGAGTCTATTATTTGGGCCAAATACAGTGGGATATAGGATTCCTTACTCTGGGATTTGGGAGAAGGGCTAAGCTGTTTTAAGATAATAGACAGTTTTAAGCTTTATTTTAGAAAACTGTTTTATATGTGAAAATGTTACAGACAGTGATAAAGAATAAACAATTCTCTGACCCTGTTATCTTTAAAGAAGAAAATTGTTGCTTCACCAAATTTTTTCGCTTCCCCTTCAGTGCAAAGATGAAAAATGTATAAAATACAGAAGAGTCTAATTTTTGAAACATCTTTTTAAAATCTGAACTAATTGACTGTATCGCATTGGCACAACACTGTGACATAGTGAGTCTCAGTTCTTTGAAGAGTTCAGGAAGTACAGAGCAGTTTTCTTGTGGTTTTATTTTATATGAACAATAGGTGAAGTTACTGATATACCCAGAGCATATGGATCAAGGGAACACTGAAATGTTTCTGGAATGAGGAAATAGTGCATTGTAGGTACCACATTACTTACAAGGCTGACAATTATAAAGCAGTTTACACATTTTATGTATTTTCAATCTCTTTCTAGGTTGTATCAATCTGTAATTTTCTACTGACATCAATAAATTATTTACCTGCCAAAGCATAGGGACACTCAGTGAGGCTTTTTGTCATGTTGAAGCTGTTGATTCTTCTGTGGTTTTAGAGTTTAGGTGAGAGTGTTGGGAGAATGCCCTGCATTGCCATTTTAAATTCTATATTAGACCCCATTTTAAATTTTGATTGGTCAGACAGAATGTTTCCTTTATGTTAGATCATACAAGGAAGAGTTTTTTATAGAAATTTGCCAGTATCTTGATGCCATGATGGGCAGTAGCTCCCCAAAATAAATGTATAGGAAATCTACTTTATATAAACTGTCTTGAAGCAGTAAAAGATGACCAATTGGATATCTATATGTGTGTGTATAACATTACACTATAAGGTATCCCCAAATATTCTGTGTCTTAGAATGTTTGGCACATGTAGTCCATTTTCCCTCTGAGAGTGGCTGATATATCTGCTGCTCTCATTCCAGTTATTAGGAAAGAATTTGAGATCTGTGGCTGCTCTGTTGTTACAGTAAAATCAAAGTGAGCAATTCAGATCTTTAGAAAGCCCTGGGAGACTCAGCTATCAGCCAGAAGCAGCAAGGAGCTCAGCCGCTGCTGGCTGATAGGGAGGAGGTTACTCCCCAAGAGTTCACATAGTAGGAATACACAGTTCTCTGCAGGTGCACGAAAATAGCCAGGATGAAATAATATAAACATGGGACTTGTGAGAGATAGGTTCTAACCAATTGAAGTTTCTAGCGTGGTGGTGTGTAACTCTTTTAGCTAATAAGCTGTAGTTCTAACCCTATATAAACTGTGTGCTAGGTCTAATAAGATGTCTTCACTTAAATCCTATGGGTTCATGTTGTGAAGTCCTTTGTCTCCACAAAACTTTGTTTACTTTACTGCTCCTTTCAGGTTCAGCTTGATGGCAAGTGGTTCTGTGTTTCTCTTCAAGTGGGTAATCGTTCCCAAATAGTTGTAGGCTTTTAGCAAGTAGGTCTTCTAAGCTGTAGTAGAGGAACTGATTGTCTTATTATCTGAAGCTGAAGGATTTGCAAATAAAGCTAGTTGTCTTCTGCAAATAACAGGAGCTTTTAGCCAAGATAAAAGGAAGCTGCTAGACAAATAGCCAGGGGACAGTTTGGCTGAGTTGATTTATAGCACAAGGAAAGTGATGCTTTAACTTCTTTTTCTCTAGAAGCTTAAGATATAGTTGGTCTCTGTAGAAGCACAGCACTTGTACTAGAATTTTGGAGGGTCCATATAGTTTGTATCATTTTCTGGATTTATTTTTCCCAAGGTGAAGAATTGCTTTTCAAATGCAAGGCTTAGCACCAGCCAGTGACTCCTAAAGAAAATTTATAAACTGAATCAAAAATTTATAAAATCCATAGTGTTCATACCTATTTCCTGTATTTATTAAATTTTAATGTAATTGTGATATCAAGTCCACAGTTTTGGTATTAAATGTTTTCTTTGCCGAACACACATGAATAGAAATTACAGTTTAGGAACATAATTTAGTAATTTTTTAATTTTTTTTTTTTCCCCATAGGATTCTCTTGGACTTTCTTTTTGCTTTAGAAATTGTCTCTATATCCTACCTCTCCATGAACTAACAGCCTAGTGAGCTGGAAGAGATTTATGTTAATCCTGTATTTAGTCTCTGTTTCTAAAAAAGTACTGAGCGGAAGGAAGTGGCAAACTGTGGCAGTTTCAGTGGCAGATGGAACAATGAATTTCACGGCAATTTGTAAGGTTACCTTCTTTCTACTGGTGTGAAAGAGAGACGGGATAAGACAAAAAGACAGATGTGCTTAACTGAATGTTTGAAATTATTCCTGTAACTTCTACGCAAAGACTGTACGATAAAAGCATTTTGTATTTTAAGAAGTTGTTAAAATTCTATATGAAATTATAACTACTGAGTGCTTGCATTGCATGAATCCACTTCTCTTCATGTCTGCAAGCTTATTAAAATCAGGGTAAGAAGATTTAATTGCAACTGCTCAGGACTTGGACATGTGAGATTATGATTCTATTCTTGGCTATTCCACATAACGTGTTTGTGACGGGCCAGGCTACTTGGGCAGAATATTTCCAACTTGTTTGTCTGAAATTTAGATTAGCAATTCATTTCTTCCTTCAACAATTCATTTCTTTTAGAGAAGCTTTAATGTCAATACCTCATTTTTTTCTTTCACTTGCTTCATGTGAAATAGAAATGATGTTTGCCCGACCAGGAGACAGAAGTGTCATAAGTCTTTGTGGACCAAATTTATAAGGTTTGTTTTCATACAGTGCTATGTGAACACCTAAAACCACTGTGCTGCTGTGCAAAGATGTGTTATCAGTAAAATGCCAGAGATCTCTCTATTCCAGTGTTGTGTCACAGGCCAGTGTGTGCCCTCAGCTTGCGTTAGACTCAAACCTTCTCCCAGGCAAACTCTTTCTAAAAATGGAACATTGTGTTTATGCTACAGTGCAGAAATACAGTGGTTGGGAGGCAAGGAGCAGCACAGCATCAGGAATTGCATTAACCAAGCTGTCAGATCTTCTGAGAAGAAGCAGTATATATTAATAGTGAATCATGTGAATAAGGTAATAAGTTACTGTGTTCCATTAGTGAAGAATGGTCCTAGTTTTTTTTTTTTATGGAAATGTTTGTATATGAATCTACAAAAATACCTTCAGCTATTATAGAATTGCAGCCTGTGTTTCCCTATATGGAGTTGCTTCTTCCTTTGTAATCTAAAGCCCCAGGTATGTCTACATTGCAGACATGAAGTGCAGTTGCATGGCCAAAGGGGATTTTTATACAGCTGACTCAAAGAGTAGTAACAGTGAGCTACAGCAGTGTGTTTTTGAGGCCAGTTCAATGATTGCATTAAAGCCTGCTCACACTTTCTGATCACCCCACTCAGTTAATTGCAATGGCTGTTGGCAAACAGAATGAGCTTATAGGAACAAAATGCGATAATGTGTCTAGTTTTTGTTCCTGTGTTTAATAAGCTTTTCAACATCTTGATGGTTTGAGGTAATTGAGGTAATTATATTTGAAATGTTTTATATAGTTTTTGATAGATGAGATACTAGATGACTGTTTTTCATAGATCTGAAAATAGTATTAACTGGAGTAAAAGAGATAGACCCCATTAAAAACAAATAGATGCTTTCCTTAAGATTTCTCTAGAGTGAGGTAGGTTTCCTTAGGATCTGTAGGAACCTCACTTTTGTATCTTCTGTAACTTTAAAAACATGTCTTCTGAAACTTGTCAGTGGAGAACAGACTAATGAGTAAGGGAGAAAAAAACCCCAAACCTAATAATTATAAATTCACATAATTTTCCTGAAGCTATCGAAATGAGTGAGGCTATAAAGGTTCAGGTAGTTTTGCCCCTCTTGCAATTAAAATTCCTATAAAGCTGGAGGAAAGGGGTCTTGATTAACTTAAATGGACTCTGGATCAGATCAGTGGGAAGTTGTGCAGGCAGCATTTCATCAAGATATGGAAAAACTTAAAATTCAGTTAGTGCTATTGAAATAATTTATGTTATGTATTATCCATGTTCTTGAGAGGTTTTTTAGGGCAAAATAAGTTTCTTCAATGCTTTTGCTACTTTCTGTAGCTTTTCAACATCTTTATTTCCCTTCTATTATATTTTGGGAGCTTCAGAGTGTGTTTTCAGCTGTGCTGCTGCCCTGGGTGCCCTTTTCATTCTCTAAGGCAACAAGGTTTTGTCAAGTCTAACCATTTATCTCTTGTCTTGTCAGAGCAGGTTTACTTCCCTGCTTACTGCTCCAGATCAAAGATTCCTGCATCAGAGCTGGAGCCTCTGTCAGATCAGGGGAAAGGTTAAAGAAGCCAGCAGTATGCTGTGCAGCCTTTCTTTTCTTCCCAGTGCTCACCGAGTGTAGCAGAATTTCATTCCTTGGTTTGACAAGTATTTGATAAGTATCTGTTATGAATAGTTTAGGTTAGATGCCTTGCAGGGATGGACTAGACAAAATCCTTCCAGCCATGTTTTCTGTTGTTTCCGTGACTGACTCCCAACTGATTCAGAGTCTTGACTCTCTTTTGCTTTGTCATTTGTTCTGTGGTTTATTCCCCAGTGCACAGCCAACCTGATGCAATGATTCCAGACCCCAGTCCAATTACATGTGCTAACATACTCTCAGATGAAGTCTCAGGGAGGCTTTATGTTGAAAGATTTCTGGCTATTCTCCCCAGGGTTGCAGAAGACATTTTTTATACTTTATTTCTCTTTATTTTTTTTATAGTAGGAGAATTAGGACTTTCTTCCTGCTGGGATCTTATTATATCTTGGCACACTTTCCATTTTCAAGCCTCAGGCTCTGCTGTAAATTTAAAATAGTATTGATAGTAAGGGGATTATAGGATAGCTTACATTAACATTACTTTTTATACCAACAAGCTGGTAATAGATTTCAGAGAATTTATTTGACTCTGTCTTATTCTGTTTTGAATTGATAGAACTCTTAGTATTCTTATCATTTTTACTATAGACTTTATTATTGTGATCAGAGCCATACAGGGCATAGCCCTGTATTGAAAGTGATGGTCTCTGTCCCAGAAAACTAGCAGCCTTTTCCAAAGAAGGAGGTGATGGGAAAAGAAACAAACCTACAGACCTTGGTTTACTCAAGGTGTGTAGGACATAAATGTCCTCTTTTTGTACTGAAGTAGATGCTGCTGTGGTGCCAGCTAGTGATTAATGGACAGACCTGAGAGGTAGTAATTCAGACAACCTAGACAAAAATAACACCTGCTAGAAGAAGCTGCAGTTGCTTTCATCTACTGGAGCAGTATTCAGCATTTATCTTTCCAAGACAAGGTCTGAGAACAGGCAGAACAAGTGATTGCATATTTTGTCCCAATAGAAAAGGAAAATACCAGTTACCCTAACACCACACATAGTCTCCATAATCTTTTCCTGCTTTCTAGTTGAATAGTGTAGCTCTGCTCAGATGCTGCTGATGGAGGAGATGACGTGTCATCCCTGACTCCTCTTTAGAGTTTGATGTAAGCCATTTTTTGTGCAGTAATAGCTATTAGGCATAACTCATGACATCTTGCTGCAGAACACAGGCCCATGGGGTGGAAGGCTCTTCCTGGACCAATTTGCAGTTCCCTGTGGACTGCTCACAGTATCTTCTCTAGAGAAGCAATTATGTCCACCGTGTACTAGCCTGAATCCTGCTGTATGAGGCTGCTGCGCTGGAATATCTAATGGATGAGCTTCTCCAGCCAGCTAAGATCACTGTTCAGGTCCACAAGAAAATGGGGGCAATCCTTTGCCACCTGCAGCTGGACATGTGGAAAATGATGGAGCTGAACTGCAGCAGAAAGGTGGTAGCGTGCTCATTGGCTGAGATAGTTTCAGCTTCCAAAAGGTGAATTAACAAGTAGTTTTGGTCAGCCTTGTATCCACAACCCTCCAAAACTGGCAGCACTGCCTGGCCCCAGCAGGTTGCAGCTGCCCCTGATGCCTTAAGATTTGTAGCATATAGATTTTTGATATCGCTATATAGTTTCTAACACTTTAAAATAGCAGGTAACAGTAACTAAACTCCCTTTCTCATGCTTTATATCAAATTCTAGAAATTCTTGAAATTTTGTTTAATGTTCTTTTCAAGGAAAAGATTTTAGTGAGGACATCTTGTTTGGAACACATATACAGAAAGACATAATAAGATACCATTGTAGTCAAAGCAACTTAGAAGGCCCAGAAACCTTGGAGAAGCTCCAAAGAAGGCATGTGATGCTGAAGATGATGATGATGAAGAAGGAAGGGCTCCTGAGATCTCCAACTCAATTCTGGGGAGGCATGCCAAGAGACAGACCCGAGGGAGGTTCTGGGGGTGGACAGTTCTCGGGTTGGATGTATCCATTAGTTATGATAATTAATTAGTGTTATAAAATTATAGGAGCCTTAGGCTGTATTGTGCACATACGTATTCATTGCACCTCTTTTATTTCATTTTAGGCATCACTCGGAGCCCAGTGGGCTGTTGCCATGCCGTGGTAGCCAGGGCAGTCCCTGGATCAGGCATCCCAACTCAGGCAGAACAGGGAATGGCAGAGCAGGGAGCCTGAGGTGGCCCAGGTCTGGTGGCAGCCTCACCATCAGCCTGGCTGTGCTCCCACTGCCAGGACATGCCAGGGCACCAAGGGCAGGGCAGAGACTGCGGTGCAGAAGGGGCTCAGACATGTGAACATCCCATGTGGGCAGAGCACTGCTCTGCAGTGACACTGACAGCATCCTCCCAGGGCCATCAAGGCCTGAATCCCACAGCCACGGCTCTGAGCAGCTGGGCAAGGCCAGCCCGTAGGGAGGAAGGTCTGGGAATGGCACTGCCAGCACTGGTGGAGAAGACAAGACCCCAGTCTCATCCCCTAACACTGCTGTGGGTAGAGGCAGAGGAGGATGACTGGCAAACAAATGTGGGATTTCTCAGTGCAGAGGAGCAGAACAACTTTACTGTGGTGACTGAGGGGTGCCAGCACTTTGGGCTGGCACATGCCTGGTCCTGCAGTGCCTTGGGCCATCTGTGGGGCTTTCTTGCCCACTGCTATATCTGGAAGATGCGTTCCTTCCAAACTGGCCCAGGCTGGGGTGGTTGTCCCTATCAACTGCCATGGAGCCATGGGAGAGTCAAGGCAGAGTGTGTGGTGTTTGTGACTGCTGGGTTTGTCCTGAGCAGTGCTGTATCCTGTCTGGCCCAGGGTGGAGGGAGAGGCTGCTGCTGGTGACTTGTCAGCGTGTCATGAGACAGCCCTGATGCTGCCTGGCTGATGCTCTAGTCTCAGCACTCTGGGCTGGCACATGGTTGATCATGAGGAGCTTACGTAGTGTTTCTGACTGGGACTCTTACCTTGTGTGGTGTTGGATCTGGTCTGTCCCAGGGTGACTGGAGAGGCCACTGCTTTCAGGCACCAGAGAGCCATGGGACAATTGAGGTGCCACTTGACATCAGGGCCTGGGGCTGACAGGCTCTGAGTTGTCAGTGGACTCTTCAAGGAGAGACAGGATGGTCAGCAGCATGGCCACCCTATCCCAGGGCAGGAGAGGCCATTGTGGGGACCCACAGCTGACCTGGAGCCAGCCCACCCTCAGGGCACTCGGACGCTTTGCCTCTTACCAGTGTCCATGACAGCACAGCTGTCCCACTCCCAGTCTTTGTGCTTCCCCAAAGAGAAACAACGTGGGTTGGTGCCTTTGGCAGCACAGGAGCTGCACAGCAGCAGTTCCCAGGGCCTGGGGAAGCAAAAGAGTTGCTGGTTGTGAGGACAGCGTGACAAAGGACAGCAGATAATGGCCTGGCAGAGCCCTTGTCCTCCATCCTTCCTCCCCAAGCCTGTGGGGAGACAGGGATCCCATACAGCTCTCTAGATTGCTGCTTTGGTGACTTACCCCTCTCCCTCCAGGTGCTCCCTGCCTCCTGAGCAAAGGCACTCGCTGGTATTGCAACAGCTGTGCCTCTGATCCAAGTGTCCGGCTGCTTATCTGCTCTCCTGTGGTGGACTGACAGAAGGAAAGTGTTGAGCCCTGGCTGCCCCATCATAAGCACATCCAGGCAATCCCTGCTCCTGTGTGTGCCCCATTTCCAGCTCCTCCTGCTGGGGTAGTCCCTAGGCTGGCACTGCACTTGAGCCTGACACCTTGTGAGTGCACCAGTGCACAGAGCACATGCACTGGTTTGGGATGGGATCAAGTTAACTTTGCATAGTGCCATGTGCTGGATTTGTGACTAAAGCAGTGTGGGTGACACACCACTGTCTGAGTCATGACTGGGCAGGGAGTGCACAGTGCCTTTTCTGCTCCTCGCCCAGCACCAGTGAGAAGGCTGGGAGTGCTGGGAGAGGACACAGCTGGGACAGCTGACCCTGGGGATACTCCACACCTCATGATGTCTGCTCAGCAGCACAGCTGAGAACAGCTGCTGTTCCTGTGGCTGGTAGTGAGACATTGTGGTCCTTTGCATCACTTACTTGGTTTTGTTCTCCTTATTAAACTGCCTGAGCCCATGAAGTTTTGTCCTATGAGCTACTAAGCCAGCTGTGATATCCTAAGCATCTTGAAGACCAGGATCCATTCAGTGTCCCATCAGCATTCCTTGCAGTCTGCACAGGTCTGGTTCCCGCCCTGTCAGGCACTGAGCCACAACTGACAGCAACCCCAGGCAATCCTCCAGGCATGGGGAAGACTGACTGGAAAGCTAACTAGTGAAAAAAAGTCCTGGGGGATGCTGGTTGACAGCAACCAAACATGTGTGAACACCAGTGTGCCTCTGTGCTGAGAAGGCTGATGGCATCCTGGCTTATATCAAAAACAATGTGGCCAGCAGGACCAGGGAAGTGATTGTCCTTCTGTACTTGGCACTGGTGAGGCTGTGCCTTGAATCCTGGGTTCAGTTTTGGGCCCTCCACTTCAAAAAAGACATTGAGGTGCTAGAGCATGTCCAGAGAAGGGCAACAGAGCTGGGGAAGGGTCTGGAGCAAAGTTCCCCATCACTGGTTCTCTTTGACAGGGCAAACCTTTTCTCCTCAGACTGTCATATAGGAGGAGGCCAGGTAGAAGGTGCTGTGGGGCAAAAGTAGCTGATCCATGAAAAGGTATGGCTTCCTGGGACAGAGATACATGTGCTGGGTAAAGCCCAGAAGCAATGATGGAGGGAGCCCCAGCCATAAGGACTGAAAGGCAGGAAAACATGCTAATCCCTGGAGCCCTCCGCAAACCCATTCTCTCTAGCCCCAGCCTCATTCTCTCCAACTCCTCCCAGCTATGCTTTGTTACCTTTCCCCTTTATAGTAATTCCTCATGCTCTTTGTAATCTGTCTCCTTCTCCAAATTGGCTCCACTGCTGCAACCACATTTTGCTGTTTCAGAAGTGCAAGGGCAAAACAAGTTACTTGATTTTACCTATGCTTCTGTGTTTGTTATTGCATCAGAAGGCACTGATCTTTCCTAGGATATGCTTCCAAACTTGGCATAAGTAATAAAATCTAATTACTGCAGTTGCTTTGTGATCTTGAATGAATCACCTTGACTGGAAGTCAGGGAGGTTGTTTCTTTCATCAGTCTCACTGAGTGGATGTTAACGTTTTGAGGATATCTTGCTGAAACTTGCTGCTATAGTGAGGTAACCTGTAAGGTATTTTACAGCTGAGGCTGCCAGGTCTGGCTTTACTCAAGTAAGTGATAGAAATGCCTGGCCCAGCACCGTATTTGGAAAAGTTTAGGTATGTCAAATGAGTTACACCTGTTAGAGCTGCCCAACCTACTGCTTGTGGTCTGGTATTTTCAGTGCAGTGAAAATAGCTACAGCCAAGGATTGTTTGGGGAGGCATTAACAAAACTTGGTGGAAAGAGTTGGGCAATGTGCTTGCCATCTGTACCTACCCAAGACAGTTGTCTAGGGTAAGAAAGGTAGGAATGGAGTAATGTCAGTACAGCTGTGGCCAGGGGCTGCTCTCAGCTCCAAACCTACTTAAGGGTATTGCAAAGGCTGGGTAGAACAAGCATTAAACTGACAGCTTGGCTCGAGGCACCAGGATGTCTTATTGCAGCTTTGATTAGAATTGACACTGACCACTATGTCACTTTTAATTTGGCCCAGCTCATAATTGAAAAGATCTGTTTTGATCAAATGATGATTTTTAATTTCAGGAGGTCACATTATATCTTCTTTACTTGGGCTGGGTAAAGCTTTGTCCTGGAAGATGTTGCATTGGAATCAGTGGACACTTTTCAGATGAGGGACTTTGCAAAAGAAGTGGGTCTATCTAAGCCAGTGGCTGTAGGTGTTTCTCTGTAAACCCTGAAAATCAACATTATCCAGCTGGTTTCCCACCACTCCCTCCACAGGCAGGGTAATCTGATTCTTCCTATTCCTTACTGGAGTGCCCTGGGCTGGGACATTGACACATACATCTTTTATGTGCTGTTCTGCTGCAACCTGGAGAGTCTGCAGGCCTGGAACCGTGACTTTGTCATTCTGCTTTAGGCAACAGGGTCCAAATAGCTGCACGCAGTAGACCATGAGCCACATCTGCCTTACACTTTTTGTTGTGCTTTTACTTGTTTTCCTTCCACTTTAATGGTTTTATTAGGCAGCAGCATCAGAAGGTGCTCAAACATGTTGATAAAAAAGGCAAACAAAACACAAACCTAGCTGAAAAGTCCCCTGGTTTTGGCAGTACAAACAGTGTACTGTGAAGATCTGAATGGGTGCTAATGCCAATCCCAAACATGCTGCTTTCAGGGTTGGGGCAATGCTGGTAAAGGAAAGAAGGAAATTGTTGTTTATAAAGGTCATGGGTGATACCAGGGTAGCCCTATGGCAATTTTTTATTGAGTGATATTAGTGTAATAGGCATTGATACTTAATCAGTGCCCCTGGTATTAGTCATCTGACCTTGCTCTGCTCCCCTTGAGCAGGTTCTTCTGAGTGTTTGGTTTCCCTCCTGCTGGTGCTGCTTGATCAAGAGAAGCCAGAAGCCAGGCAAGATACTGTGTAGAGAGTCTTATTACTCAGGGACCCAGAAGAGGTTGGGGGTGGTAGCAGTACTTCATGTAGACCACACTGAGAGAGAGACTACTCCAAGAATGATCCTCCAGCCTCTCCTCTCAGTGTGTCACCCTCCATGGAAAAAAAAATATTGGATGTATTGCAGCACTTGGTGGTGTCTTGACATGTGAAGCAGTGGGATTCTGAAAGCATCAAGTGCTTTTATGCTGTTAACTTGCATTGCTTGGTAAAAACAAGGAGAAATCGACATTATAATGGATATGGGGTAAGAGCCCTAAGAAAGTAATGGCCAAAAAATCTTAAGTGCAGCTTCTGAGAGCTTAAGAGGATTATAAAAATGAGAGAAACTGCCTTTTTGCCTGTTGAGTGATAGTTGCCCTACTAGTCTGTGCAGTTTAACCTATATTTTAGGTCTCATGCAGGGTATTCCTACTGTCATTTGGAGGAATTGTTATGGGTGAGATGCTGTACCTGACATGATTGAATCAGATGTTGGCATGATGCCTGAACAAAGGCTGGTTTCCTTAAAAGCTGAAGGAGATGAGAAACAGTAGTTAGTCTCCTTGTTCAGTGTGCAGCTCCAGGAAGGTCTGTGGTCTGGGAATTATTTGATACTTTTCTGGATAAGCATCATACCTACCTCTCTAGGCTTTCTGCCTTCAAGTGACTCAACTTGAAATCCAGTGAGGGATTCCTGCTTGTGATGACAGGAAGCCCCCAGTCCTGAGATCCAGGAACTGAGCAGTGTGAGCCACTGCTCTGAGCAGTCACTTGCAGGACTGAGTGCTTGGTCTGCTTCTTACATAGGAGTCACTCTGGATCTAGGACCCTCCCTGTATTGACCAGTACAGCACAGCATTGTGCTTGCATTTGATCAGCATGATTTTATTAAATTGTCACTCATGTGATGGAGACTCTGTCCAAAGCTCTCTTGAACCCCAGGCCTCCAAATCTGGAGAAATATCTTAGGTGGCAAAACTGGAGACCAAATGCTCCCAAGTGAACATGTTTCTTCACTTGTGGCTGCGGCTTGCTGCTCCCTCTATATGTACTTGTAGGTTTGTGAGAAGAGCCAGGTTAAAATCCTTCCCCACCCTTAAATAAAAGCTGTTTGTTAACCCCAATGAGCTTAGCAAACCCTTTTGAAGTGCTGTCTTTGAACTGATTGTGCTTCCACCACCGAGGAAGTGGCAAACAGAGGCATAAAAGCAGAAATCATCACACTGATGGGAGTTTTAGGGGATGAGACTCCATATGCTAATTATGGGCCCCAGGCCATCTTATTGTAAAGATAATTACCTTAATGAAAATGACCTGAGGTGAGGCAGAAGCCTGGACTCCTGGCAGAGCCGTTTATGCCACTGGAATAAGGAGTTTTTAGAAGCTATGATTGTGTGCAGAGAAAACCACACCGATATCCTGCTCCTGCTTGAGCATTTTCCTGAGCTGAGTCTTGCATTGTGAGTAATTGCAAACACTCCTCTGTGGCTTTTATTCTGATCCATGTTGTTCTGTGATGTCTTCTTTTCTAAAGCATGTGATAAGAGATTGCCAGGTAAAATTAATTTTATTCTCAGGACACAATTAGGTAGTGCTTTTCCCATTGGAGCATTTACTGTCAGAAGAATAAAGCGAAGAGTTAAGAAGAGTAATTGTTATTTCATCAGATTATATATTAGTTCAACAAGGCTAATGCATTGTAATATCTAGACAAGCCTTATAACTGGAGATAGTTTGAAACAGGCTTTTAGCTATTCATGTTCTTCTGCTCTAAGTTAATTTCACATCTAAGCCATTAAGCAAAGAAAAAGAAAAAAACAACATAAAACAAAATCAAAACAACCAATCAATAAAACCCAGGCCTTTATTCATTAAAGACATCTTGAAAATTAGGTTATTTACAAAGACAGGGGTGCATGTATTCTTTTTCAAAAGATTGGGACTGGTTCTGTCTCATTTTGCAAGACGTGTGCTGGGTTTGAGAAGTCCAAGTCAGTGATACATTTTGCAGAGCTGCCTTTTTAGTGCACTTGCAAATCATTTGAACAATAGTCAGAACTTCTTATGTTCCAGTCTATTCTATATGCACCCAACATAGAGAAGACAGATTTCACTTGCGGGTCTGTAATAAGGGTCAGTGTTTTCTGAGTCACGTTGGGAAGGAAAATGGAGCTTTGAATATGATTGTTTGAATTCTTCCTTGCCTCTGACCAGCACAGTTTAAATGCTCAGATGGCATAGAAAGAGAATGGAGAGGGTGGATCAAATCTGCCCACTCTGTAGTCCTGTCCAGTTGTTTAGCCACTACCTGTTTATAAAAAGGGAGTGACATCCCAGAGATCCTGCTTTCCTTCTTCCCCGGCTGTTCTTTAGGGTGATTCACACCATAGAAGCTACCATAAAGAAAGTTAACTCTATCCCAGCCAAAGCCAGCACAAAACCCTGTGGTACATCTTGGCAGCTAGTCATGTCCCTTGCCGGACCCTCATGCAGGGAAACATTTAGCCTTTTTTGCTAATGGGATCTTTCTAGGAAAGTAAGAACATGAATGAACAAGTTATTGTGACACAAGTAATCTGCTGACGGCTGGCTCTGATCTCACATTGGTTTTATGTATTGATGGAAAGTGGGCATAACATCCACTTAGATGTGAGGGGGATTAATTTCTGATGATCAGCTTATATTCTGAGATACAGCAATTGGGTCTTTCTGGAACTTGTACAGACACATTAACCTGAGTGTCCAAGAGATTTTCATCTGCTAATTTTCTGGGTTTACACCTTGTACTGTTTCCTCAGCTTTACAAGAATATGCTGCTTCTTATATAACAGCACTGTGTTTATGTGTGTGTGGATAGTATGAATACTTTGCTAGCTACTTAGAGGTTAGCTGCCCTTAACCATCATGCCATTCAACGTCCCTACAGAGAAAATATCAAAGTTTGTCCCTGTTCACTGATGCAGAATTATTTTGAAATCAGTCTGATTTAATTATTTTGACACACTTCATTTTTGTTTCCATGTTCCTTCAGGCTTCCGACTTGATTATCACCCCAGCTACGACTTTCAAGGAAAAACCAGACCCCAATGGTTTGGTATTTGGAACTGTGTTCACTGATAATATGCTGACAATTGAATGGTCCTTGGCTTCAGGATGGGAGAAACCCTATATTAAGCCACTGGAGAACCTTTCATTGCATCCAGCTTCCTCATCCTTGCATTATGCTATAGAAGTGAGTAATGAATTGATTTAGAAACTACTATTTTGTTTTACTAGCTCTTGAGGCCACAGCTTTGTAATACAAGGACTGCCTTAAGTTTATTAGTATGGAACTACATTTTGTTTTGTTAACTGATGTCCTTCCAGGATAATGGCATTATTTACAACAATGTTATGTTTGTGTTAATATAACTGAGAAGCAGCTCTGGCCTGTGGATTCCAGCTCACTTAACATTCTGGCCTGGCAAAGGGGAGCCCTTTCTTGTGTGGTGACAAATTCATTTGAAAAAGTGTTCTGGATTACTGACAGTGGATAGGGCCAGTTACTGTCTCTGATGTAACTTGATGAAGGTTTGAATTAGACCATGTGAGATTCCAAGACCAGCTTTAATTTGGGGATTAACCATGGGCTTTGTGAAAGTTATTTTAAGCTGTTTTCATGGTTGGTAACTTGGATTGCAGGACAGACTAGACAGGTGCTTGTTTGAAGCTCTGAACAAGTCCAGAGAGCTCAGATGCATTCAGCATATGTGAGTGAATTTAAGCAGAGAGTATTCAGCGAGGAACTTTGGAAAGTGAAATGTTAAGTCGGAAGCCAGCGTGGTTCACAGTTTCTGTGCTCAGCTGCTTACTGTCTAAAGCTGCCCTTTGTGTCTCCAGAGCAGCATTGGCTGCACTCACACCTGTGTGGGAGCCTCAGTAGGGCACATATCCTGAATGGAAGCCCACTTCTCCTCCCACTTCTGGGTAGGTGTGAGTATCTCCACTGAAGTGTGTGGAGTTGCTTGTGCTTCTTTCATTATTTCATTTTTTTTTCGTTAACTTTATTTTTTTATTTTAACCACTAGTATTAGGGAAGACAAGCTTTTCCCTGCTTGTCCCTCAGCTCTTGCCTTCACTGGTTTTTTTGTTTGTTTGTTTTTTGTGTTTACTGACTTTTTCCCCATCTAGACACCAAGCCTCCAAAGGGCCTGTGTGAATTACAACAGGGTCCTGTGCCTGAGGCTGCAGTTCTTGATCTGCCCAAGAAGCAAGAAACCACGCTGGAGTCCCAGATCTATATTTCACTCTTAGTACCATATTGCTTTAATGCTTGGCCTCTGGCCCGGTCTGAAATCATTGCTAATATGAATGTCCTCTTATTTTTTTTTCCATTTTTTTTTATTCTTTTACCCTTATTGCATCACGTTTCCTCTAGCCAAGAGGACAGACAGAGGAGAATCTGGTGTCATTGCTGTGGCTCAATGAATACACAGTGGGTATAATAAAAAGTGATGAATTTGGCATTCCCTCCCCTTCCTCCTTGCCCTCCATGATGCAGTGTGTTAATCTGGATCTGCTGAACTCCAGATCCAGCTCCTGTGATGTACAGATGTCAGATAATACTGTTTTCACACCATTGTAGCAAACAACCATCAAGCAACCACAACCGTTGCTTTTATTAAAGTTGAGCATTTCTGGAACACATTACTATCTCCCTTTTTAATGAGTGAAAGGTTTTACTCATCTCTGGAAGGTTAAAAGTATTTATTTTTGAAGAAAAAGATTTAACATCTTGAGAAGGCTTTGTGTTTCAGTAATGATGTGATTCTTACTTCTCTCAAACCATTGATCAGATTTTAGTAGTGACATTCCTCCCTTTTCCCTCTCATTAAAAGTTCTGTGAATGTGTTTGGGAGAAGGGTGGGGGGGGGGAAAGAAGTGGGTTTTGGCAAGAAAGTAGCATTCCAGAAACGTGGGATTAGTTAGTAACTGGCCCAATAAAAATCATATCAAAGTATCATCCATATCACCAGCTATGCTGTCCTTTATTAAAGGTACCATTTTCTATTTTTGTAGCTGCAGTGTTTACCTTAGGAACAATTTGTTTTTCAAAACTACCTGCAAAGCTTTTAATACAGTTGGCATTGCCACAGGAATAAGATAAATTTTGAAGGTAAAAAGTTCTGGGTTCTAATTCTGGTTCTGCTGCATATCTGGCACATAGCCTGAAGGAAAATTGCTGGGATTCCTGCAACCCAGTTACATCCCAATTAAAATTTGTCATGTGGAAGGACCTAACTCTGCCATGGGACTGTACAAAAGCTTTCAAAACCTTGCATTTCACTGATCCTTGTGGGAAGATAATATGGAAGTAATAATAGTGAAACCTGGAGTATTCTGCTACATCACTTGTACATAAATACAGGATGTCTTTTTCAAATACAAAAGCTGCATGTGTAGACTTCCAACCACATGGGATGTAGTTCCAGCCACTTTTTTTGTCAAAGGAGGAGAAGTCTGAGGAGACTGACAGCAGTGATGCCGTTAAATTCATAGAACTTCTACTGAAATTTAACATACAAGCAAGTGCTCTAGAAAATAAATTCGAAAAATCTGAACTCTTGTCTATAAGCATAAGTGAGCTTTTAATACTTAATCTAAATAATATGTGCATATATATTTATATATTAGTGTGAATTTATATAATACATGTGTTTTCTGTCTATAAGTATAACCAGAAATTATCAATCTGTAACTGAAAACAACTATGGGTATTTTGTGGACATATGGCCTTTGCTGTGGTTAGGAGATGCTGTAGGGCATTCTGCTGGGAGGGCACTGATGGTATAGGGGTTTCTGGTAAATGTTTGTCAACACTAGTCATCTGGATTTTGCAGTTTGATGGGATAATTAAGTTTAATTTAAGTTTCCTATAAAGTATGTAAGGAAAATATTTTCATGAGTTTTTCCTCTAGTGTAAGGCTGATTCATCTGTCTCTCATGTAGGCTAAACCCCCTGCCACAGCCTGGGGATATATAGGGTAAGAAGTGACTAAGATCTTGCTACAACTACAGCAAGAACTTTAACAGAGTTCTCTTAATTACTTTATCTTATGCTTCCTACCAAAAATTTGTTTTGGACAGAGCTCGAAAAATTATTGACATATAAATAATAAAATGTCATAGGTCCTTTATATAAGGGAGCACAGTGTTTTGGCTCAGTAGAAGGTATCCTTCAGGATGTGAGGGAATAGTTAAGTCAAACACATGCTACAAATTTTAATTGCTGTATCCAAATGATGAAAAAAATAAAAGGTAGTGTAGGCAGGTCATCTTCATAATACAGACTTCATAACCCTATCTCACATGAGTGTATTGCCAGGATTCACTAGTTAGCATTTATGCTTTGAGTATTGTGAGCAGGAAAGTGAAGTTCTTTCATTTCCAGAGGGTGTGTTCTGCATTTGCACATCGTGGGATGACATGTCTCAATCATTATTTGGTCTCTTTTTCCTCCTTTTTTTTTGGCTTGGTAGTTATTTGAAGGAATGAAGGCCTACCGAGGAGTGGATGGCAAAATCCGCTTGTTCCGGCCGACGCTCAACATGGACAGGATGGCGCGGTCAGCAAGGCGAACGACTCTGCCTGTACGTAGCCAAGGCACCTACTCTCCTTAGCCCAGAGCATACTTTCATTTTCAGAGTGCAAACCTCTGAATCTCTTCAGTAGTGTAGCATTTATTGAACACTCCTAACTCTTTGATAGTTCAGTTAAACTTTTTTAACAGATCTTATTCGGTGAAGTAAAGCATTTAAAATGCCCTTTTTTTTTTAAACTCAGAACAACGTTTTGCTTTCTTTGTTGTCTCCCTGCTGCCTCAGATACACTCAGTCTGTTTCAGAGGAGTGGTGCAGGTATTTGCGTGCAGACAGCTGATTAATCTATTCTGGCACTGATGTTCTTCCTTTTCTTCTTTGCACTTCAGTTAAGTTATTCAGCCTCTGAGTGCCTTCATTTTTGGTCATGCCAGCAGCTTTACAGTGCTTTTAGCAGTTGTATCTTGGCCAGTGACTTTCCTCCTGGGCTTATTATCTTTACTACTGCAAGAACTTGGGAACTTTGTAGAACTGGGAGACTTGTTGGCCCCTTGGAGTTGTAACCCAAAGTACTCTTGTGCACAAGAGGTGGTGCCATAGCTTCCTGCATGCCAAAGTGAAGGTGTTGGATGTACAGGGAGTTCTCTTGGAGGCAAGAAGGGGCAATGGCTCCTTTTTTACTATCTCAGGAGGGTACTTTAGACCACAGAAAGGCATTCAGGATACTGCACAAAAAGGCACCGTGGCCAAGACCATGGAATTTTTAAGTCTGTAAAGAATGAACAAAAGGAATATGATGAGCATATGTCCTGTGAACCTCTACGGACTGTAACTGTTACATTAGCTGATGAAGTCTTCTTCTACCATGCGGATCTGTAAAGACCACAGAGTGTTCCAGCTATATTTCTCCATTTGTTTTTCTCCTTTTGCTTTTTCTTCCCAGTCTTTTGACCAGAATGAGCTGTTAGAATGCATCCGGAAGCTTGTGGAAGTGGAGAAGGAGTGGGTCCCGTACTCCACCACTGCCAGCCTCTACATCCGTCCTACCTTAATTGGAACCGAGGTGTGAAACACTTTCTTTCCCCTCTCAATTTCCTTGTATTTAGGTATCAGACAAAAGCCTCCATTTATAGAGGGAATTATGTAGCAGTCAGCAAATGACAGGATTACAGTCTGGGGGCAGGCTGATTTTATGTTTTTACTTTGGAGTTCCTCACCTGCAGTGCTACTGCACGAATTTAATGTTGACCACACTGCCACTTAGTGGGCACATTGGTTCAGAGCACAGAAAGTAAACTTGGATTGACTACTCAGAGATGTAGCAGAAAAATTTACATTAACTTACGGCTTGTACTGAAAGGATAGTTATTTGTGACATGGTAATGCATGCCTTCAAAGTCCTAATAGTCTGGAGAAAACGTGAGGGAACAGAAAGGAGATTTCAGAAGATTCTACCCAGTAAATTAAGATGGCTCTTCTGAGAGACACTTTTAACAGAACTAAGAACAAATTCTTGTGTCAATTTATAACTAAACCCAGATAACCCTGGCCTTGTAAGAGGCTCCTGAGCAATTAGGTATTAGTGTGTACCCTCTGAGGCTCATGTGGGTGTGAATCAAGCCTACAGTATTGATAAAGGGAATTAGAAACAGAGAGTTTATTTTAATGAAAATTTTGTGGGTGGTTTTTTTTTTTGTTGTTGTTTTAGCAGTAGTAAGAGAGAAAATTATAATGGTAAAGCATAGGACAAGGAAGCTAAAGAATGTAGGGTTCCAAACTAGGCAAGTTACTCTTTACCAATATCCACATCTCTAAGTAGTTACAATACATTACCATTATACATTTCACATGTGTTCTAGGATTCCATTAATTTAATGCTTGTAAACTAGTTGCAGATTTTCAGACAGAAGAATGGTTTCTTTTGCTCTGGTCCTAAAGATGTAAGTTCAGGAACTTTTTTTCAATGGAGACCTAATCTTAGAAATCTAAGAATGAGCTTGTTCTTTTTACAAGACTGGTTTCTCTGAGTGGAGAGAAAATAGTAACCCATTCAGTTGTATAGAAGATCTCAAGAATCACAGGCAGGCAGCTGTGTAGCCCTGCTTGAGCAGGAGGGTTTGACAAAATTACCTCCAGATGTGCCTTTTTGTGATTCTGTTGGCAATCCCAAGGTTTACAGAATCATGCAGCTAAGCAGAGTCTCCTACCACAGGCTTTAGACTTTGACTTGGGCCAGTGCAAAATTTCACCACCTTCAAGTATTGATGGTGATGGTTTGCAGTATGGGAAGCCCCTCAGAGAGAGTGAAAAAATGTGATACATTCCAGGTTATTTCCTGTGCCATTGTGTGAATTATTTCCAGCAGGAAAATGATTTTATCTGTCACACAGCCATTCACAGCACCAGCACTCAACTCTACCAATGCCAGTTCTAGTGGCACTGGCTAATTCTCTTCACCAGTGCTGCTGACAATGGTTTCTCCACTGTTGTTATTGCTACCAGTGGTCCTTACCCCTCCTTCCTCCAGGGAGCTTTTCAGGCTTCTGCTAAGATTAATTCATGTAATTATATAGTACCATGTTAAGCTAATTTCTGAATTCTCAAAAGGTTGGAACTCTCTGAGAAAATGAGAATAATATATAGGTAGATGGAATGGCTTTAAGTGGATGGTGACAGTATATAAAATCAATGTTGTTACATTTCTTGGATAGGGGGGAAGTTACATAAATATTTTCTCTTCATTGCAGCACTTTGCATTGTCCTGATAAAAGCACTCATGCTGCAGTTCCACTGAAAGTAGGGTTTCAAAAGCACCCGATGTTTGAAGTATACCAGTAACTTCTGATTTGTTTACTTTCCTTATTTTTAGCCTTCCCTTGGAGTGAAGAAGCCGACTAAAGCCCTACTGTATGTCATACTGAGCCCTGTGGGCCCTTACTTTGCAAGTGGAACCTTTAATCCAATATCCTTATGGGCAGATCCAAAATATGTAAGAGCCTGGAAAGGAGGAACTGGGGACTGCAAAGTGGGAGGGTAAGCAAACATGATTCTGCATTTTCTACATAGCTCACAAACCAGCCTGGGTTTTTAATAAAGTGTCTCACCTAGCAGAAGTAGAGACATTAAATGCAGCAGTTAAACAAACAATGTACTATAATGAAGATTTCAAAATTGTACTTTGCAAATATTATTTATACAATTCAGTTGCACATTTTTGTTTGAATATTACAGCCAAGTTGATTTTTTGCAGCATCTCAACCTAGGGAACTGGACCTGGAAGGTGTCCATGTCATGCTTTGGCTCTTCCCCTTGCTGCAGTTGACACTGAAGACATCACCTCTGTGAAGCATCATTCAGCACAGCAGCCTGCTGCCAACTGGACAGGGAGCAGCACTGGCTGCTGACCTCCTTCCTTGGCAGGCTGTCCCAACAAGCCATCTGCAGTTAGCTGGGGGAGTTTGGGGGTTTAAGGGAAAGAATAGACAATTATCTGCATTGACTTTAGACTGGCAGTTTTCTGCTGAGCTAGGCCTAAGCACTAATTAAATAGAAACATAATTGTTAGTGCCCAAGTACTTGACCTGCAGAGTGAAGCTGCTTAGGACTTGACTGGAGGAAGCAACTTGGAGGTGGCTAAATAGGTCACTCAATTATACATCCTTGGTATTGTCCCTACCTGGGAGTTTCTTTGCTTGGCAGAAATCCTGTAGCTGCCAATTGCTGCTCAGCTGAGCTTGTAAAATGATCAGAGGGCAAGAAAACAGGTTTCCTTTGTTCAACCTGGTGTTCATGAGTTTTTGCCAATTTTTCGAAATACATTGTTTCCTGTGCCTGCTTCATACATCAGCTGTGAAAAATAAGGATTAGTCTGGAGTCACTACTGACTTGATTTATGCCCGGGGGTGAGAACTTGACTCCAGTGGGGTCAGCATTTTGGACCTGTTGACTTTGGGTCTTGATGGTTGTTGAACATCACAAGTGAATGGGGTTTTTCCCCCTCAAAGCAGCTGGAGAGCATACAGGTATTATTCAGTTGGGTTCACTCTGTAGGCAACATTTTAGGAAAACATTCACTCCTCAAGGATATGGAATTCATCACACCCATTTGCAGCTCCTGAGGATACTAGTTCTGTGAATGTCTTTTATTAGAAAAGAAATAACTCACCTCTGCTGATATTTGTGCTCCAAGAGGTTCATCTGACATATATGACTCATCTGTTAATCTGATATAAAAGAGGTGAGGGAGATGATTTTTTGTTGTTGTGTGTTGTTTTATGGTTGGTTTTTTTTTATGCCATGAGCTGGACAGGAATTGTTCTCTCTCCAAGATGCCAACTGCTACATAAATACTTTCCTAAGGTGTTTCATTACAGTCATTAGAATGTCCAGAATATGAAGTAAGAGGTATTTTTAAGACAATTTGGATGGATATGTTTGAGCTGTTGATGCTGTTCAGCCCTTCAAAGTTTTTGGGTTATAGATACAAATGATCTAGCAAAATCTTGGTAGAGTACTTCGGAAGAAAATACCCCAGGGCCGAGCAGTGACTGTGCAGAGCACTTGGTTATAAGGTAGATGTGCACAAAATCATGCTTCAAAATGAGAAGATACCCAACTAGATAGTCATAACTCTTTCTTTTTGTTTCTGAAGGAATTATGGTTCTGCTATTTATGCCCAGCAAGAAGCCCTGGAATTTGGCTGCCAGCAGGTTTTGTGGCTCTATGGGGATGATCATCAAATAACTGAAGTTGGAACAATGAATCTGTTTCTCTACTGGATAAATGAAGATGGAGGTATAGTAACATAAAGCATGAAGACTTTAGCAAGAGTACACAGCTGGGGCCATAATCCACACAATTGTTAGTGTGCAGATCATGAAGTTCTAAATGAAGATGATTTAACAAAGGAAATTACTTTTCTCTTCTGAAAACTAGTAGATGACTATTGAAAGAGGAGTTTCTGGAGCAGCTGTGAATGCTGCCTGCTGATAACATACCAAACTGCTGGGTCAGTCCACATGCTCAGAAGGGCAGAGTCTACTCGTATATAAAGTCACACATCAGGCTTGGTGTCAACTTTAGCAGGTTGATCTCCAAGGAGGTGTTGTCTTAGAAACAATGCAGAGGTGCTGAAAGACCAGCTTATGGCTCTGCACCTCTTCTGACTCTGTGGCTCCCATCATCACTTTCTGGCAAGTGCAGTGTTCCCAAAGCATACCCAAAGGTATTTCAGCATCCAATTGATGAAGAAATGCTCTTTCTTTGAAGATTTTGGAGTTCTGTCCACTGGTGACAGAGAGAAACATGTCAGTCAGCGTTCTATATCACTAATGCTCAAATGATGCTTTCAAGACATGTCATCATCCTTGAAGCTATTTTTACCTCTTTGTACCCACAGTAATCTCTGGGCCATATACATGCTGATTACAAAACTGTCTAGTTAATGAGCAGCCAACTATTTAAACATCTCAAAAACAAGTATTCAGTGCTTGAGAATGATAGATGCACCTGATAACTGGTTTGGAAGACTATATGACTCTTGAAAGGACTGAGCCAATGTACAGGCAAGTGAATAAAAAGATACCTCCTGACATCCATGAAAGCTGGCCCTCTGTGAATATGAAGCATTACTGAATTTTTGCCTGGCAGCAGATGCAGTTCAGACTCAGATGTCATTGTAGTGCCATGGATATCCTTGAAAACTGCATTTTTTCTGACAATCTTCAGCTGCACTGTACAGTCAACATTCTATAGGGACAGCAGTGTGTCTTGGCCAGTGTAGGGTAATGAGGATACTGCTATCTGACTTCCACCTGTGGTTTCATTGCTTGTGTTTCTGCAAAATCTTTACCACTTTTTTAAGAAGGGGGATGATACCCTCTCAGTGTTGAATGAGTCCATAAAGTTTTGTGTGTGAAACAATAAATATTAAAAATTTTCTTGTTGTTATGGCAGCAGTAGATTTGTCAGTGTAGCTAGATGGCCAAATTTATCCCTTGTGCAACTTTGCTAGAGAGTCATGAAACAAGATTTTGGCTTGTTCTGCCCAGGGAAAGGACACTGAAGCAAGGACATAATTAGAATTCAATGTTCTCATTGTGCTTAAACCAGGAATATGCTGGAATTATCCAGCTGCAGCATGGTACCGTTCCAAAGATCTGCCAATCACTGTGTTACCAGTGCACTAGTGAATGGTACTATTGTGAGGTGGCCGTAGCAAACAACTTGTAATTCATGCCACCCAAGCAGACTGTGTGCTGGCAAACCTGCCATCTCTCAGGACACTGCGTTGTCCTCACGGGAGCACTTCGCTGTCTCCCGGTGTGTTGAGTCATGCTTTATTTAGGGGATCTTCGGCCGAGAATGGCTCCCGCTGCCAATGTGTGTCATCACATACCTGCTTATGACATTGCACTGGAGTTTAGAAAGTGCTTGTCATTGCGTTCTGTCACTTCACAAAAGGGCACTTACTTAGGCTGTGGTTTTGTTTTGTTATGCAAATGTTGCAGCTGAAAGGGAGAGATCAAACACAGTGAGGCAGAAATTGCACATCATCATCGAAAGGAAAATGCCTTTTTTTGCGCGTTCTGAGGTCACTGCTGAGTAGCCGGAACTGCTGTCCTTGGTTTATAACCAATCAGAGACCCATCCCAGTGAAGCCTAGGCTGGAGGACAGCCATGCTGCCAGTGGGAGGAGGCTTTTCTTGCAAGCCTTTGCTGTATATTTTCAGATACAGCCTTTGATTAAAGATGACCTGTTATCCTGAAAAAAAAATGTTTTATTTGTAACATCAAGTAAGGGGTGAAACCACTGAGTTTTTTGTAAAATAACATGATATGCTTTATGGTGTTCTTGTATTCCACTGCTGCTCTGGCAGAGGCTTATTATATCACCATATCTGGATATCTACTCTTGTATAAATACAGAAGTGTGACATTTCATTCATCAAATCCTATTTCCAGTTTATGTTCACTAAATGAAAAATCTGGTTGCCCTACAGTCCCTTATACCTGCCTCTTCTGACCACGGAATTATTCCAAGAAACTGTTGACACTGAAGCTCATTTACTGTCACAGTGTCAGTTCTTCTGCCTAGAATATAGGCTTGGCTTTATGGAAAACCTTAAAATTTAAACCTATGTCCAGCCTGAAGGTGGCTACCTATGAAATCTGTGTGCACTTTTGCAAAATTCAGTTTATTCAGAATTATTTGAAACCCCTTGGGCTCCACTTCTAGGTTTAATGTTAAGACATTTTGAATAGCATTCAGGCATTACTTAATAATGTTGGTGTGAAAATGGTTATAATAGTACTCACTTCAAGATTTCATAAATTAAAAAATACATATACTAAACGATTTTCTGAAACAGGTAAAATTTCAGCTAAGTTTGCTTAGTGTTCTCTAGTTGGAAGATTATTTGTGCTGTAGAAGTATCTTGTACAAGTAGACTACAAGAAAATAAAGATTGTACCCTCTGCTCTAACAGAAAGCCATAACAATAGCATGGGGGAAGTGCAGCAAATGAATGAGATGGCAGACAAAGGAAAGGAGGAGGAAGTAACTAAGCAAAGCAAATTGACAGAGATACAGAGAGAGAGAGTGATTGCATGAGGGAAGAGTAGAAGAAAAGTCTGATGAGAAATAAGGAGAAAGAAATAGAAAGGTCCAGAACAAAGTGGCAGAGGAAGTCAGCTGTTAATAACAGGGGAAACAGGGTTTCCTGGGTTCTCCTTGACCCTGAAGTTCAGTAGGAATTTGTTATCATTTTTGGTAAAATATATTTAGGTGAATTTCTCAGCATTGTTATAGTGTGATGAGTACTAAAGGCATCCCATGTTTGTAATCTTATCTGCTGTATGCTCATAACTACAGGTGTGTAAAAATTGAAGGCGTGTAATGTGTGAGACCTCATTTTAAAAGTCCCTTTAAACACGCTGGTGGGATTCCAAACCTATACTGTGTCTGGTTTCATGGAGCACTGGGCTGACAGTGCTACTGCTGTAACAATATAACAATAACTGGAGTCAACTGAAGAGAACCTCTGACATTTTCCTTCACATGTCTTTCCCCGCCTTTTTGCAACTACACATTTTAAGGCTCCCAGCCAGTCAAAATAATTCAGAAGGCAAATGGAGTCTGTGAGCTCGCAGTCTGGTTTTTGGGAGATGGACAAACTGATGTCATGTGGAGCCTGGTTTGGCATCAATTCACAGAGAGGATGAGCTTTTGGCATGCTGTGTTGGATAGCGTTATCATCTCTGCCAGATACCAGGGGAGCAGATGTTCCCTGGCTGGCCCCAGGCTGGTAGGCATCATATGTATACTTGACAAAATTCTACAGAGCAGGCTGTTTGAAACATTCTGAGACTTCCATGTCCTGTCTGCTCAGTGCTGCTTGGTGGCTGGTCTGGCCTGGCGTCTTTTCAAACTAGCTCAAATCAATTAATATATGTTACTGAGCTTAAACAGGTCCTGGACAAGACCTGTGGCAACATTACCAGACAGAGAAGAGTAGTGACAATCTTTTATTTCAAGGTCCACAGTATTTGAAGTTTCCTGTTGAAGAAAGGAGTGCACTTGTATGTGTCTGGGTCTGAAATGCAGTTTTCAGTATTCAGGACCAGGTGAAACCCTGTGGCTCATGAAAGTTTTAAAGTCCTCTTCTTTTGGTAGTCGTGCTAGACTTAGGTTCAGACATGCATGACAATTAAGAGTGGTGCTGTATAGACTCCAAGAAAGGAAAGCTGCTATTCTTGACTGTATTAGAAAGAAGAGATCACTGCTGTGCCTTGGAGCCTGGAATAGATTAGGGAATGGCACTGTGGGTGAGTCAGGCCAGAGCAGTACATATAGCCTGTTCTAGGGCAGCTTTTCTATACATTTTGGCACGACAGTTCACATCTATTACTTATGTGTGTATGTGTCCTCATAAAATGAACATGGAAGCATAGACGGAAGAAACTTCTAGTCCAAATGAATAAGTCCAGGGCTGGCTGCATTAAAAAGTAACAGGTTTTTCCTGAGGAATGAACTGTGAGTGGGAGTTTCAATGACCAATTCTATTTAATTAACCTCCATTTCCCCTATCCCATCCCAGTGTCCTCTCTTCAGAGTGGGGAGAACATTTGCTGTAGTCAGTCTGGAGCTGTGTATGCTTTGGCTGGCAGACAGTATTTGTATACAGAATTATCTACTGAAGTGCTGAAAACAGAGCAGCTGAGCTCAACCTGCTCTCACAGACCAAGGACAAATACCATGTTTCTCCCTTCTACCCAGCTGCAACTTTTCACAGCACTTTTAGAAATGTTTTAAGGACAGCTTCTCCTTTGAGAGGGGTTCAAACTGGATTCATGGATCTTTTTGTGGTCAGGGAGATGGGGACATAATATCGTGAAGATACATATCTTGTTCTTTTATGTGATCTATGTAAAATATAAGCAAAAAGCTTAATGGTCTGTGGATTCAATGAGAAGGGCAGTATTCTTATAAGGTCGAGAAAGAAAGTGGATTATGATTAAGGAAAAAAATGGGTAGGAAAACATGCAAAGAGTACTAGTGAAAGACTGTGGATGTCATGTCTTAGTGCAAATTTGAGACTGTCTTAAAGGTCTCTGTCTGAAAAGAGTAAATGATCAGTATTCTCTGATAACAGAAACCACCAAGTATACTCATTTAAAATAATTATACTAATTTGTTGAAATTATACTCAAATGTTGAAATGTTGAAATGTTAAAATGTTAAACTCAGTTTAAAATGAAAGTGATAGTTTAAAATGAATAAAATAACTAATTTGCATCAAAGATCAGATGGAAGAACAAACTCTACATACAGACTTGTGTTGTAACTCAAGTATGGATTATTTATCGAGAGTGGATTACCATTTCTCTACCATTTCATTAGTTATGTTAAATGAATATTTATCTAATGCTGTTTTTCAAGAGCAAACAAGAAACACAAGCTAACAAATCAACCTAACTGAAGAACTTGAACTGTTACTGTGTCTTAGAATTGCTCTAATTGTGTAAAGAGAAAATTAGGCGGGGGGAGGGGAAAGGATGTCTCACCTACTACAAAAGATCATTAAGGAAGTCTCCTCTCAAGGAGAGTTGGCAAGGTTTCCACTGCTTTACTGACTTAGGAAATGGACCTCAAAATCTTTGGTAAATGTTTCACATTGCTGCCATGGTGTAGGTATACTAAAGCCCATTTTCCTAAATTAAGTGAAGCAGTTCAGGGAAAGTCATGATCTGCCCTGGGATTAGTAGATGTGGCTTTCCATCTGCCTCTCTCTTCCAAATTTGAAGACAGAATCATTTGATGGTTTCCAGTAGTTATACAGTGAACCCATAATGCATTGAGGAATAAAACCTGCTTATACACATTAGCCATGTATATATTAATGTATGAAATATGTTTTTTCCCCGCCCACTGAAATATACTCAGAAGGTTCCAAACACTCAACAACTGTTTAATTGAATGGAGTTTCTATAATTTGTCTTCTTACTGAACTCTGATAAAAGCTGGGTAGGGAATGTTTCTGATACCACAGAATTATGGAATATACTGAGTTAGAAGGGATTCACATATTTGGTGCAGTATTAGTAAATGGGGTTTTTTTGTTGTTACTTTGGTTGTTTTAAAACTAGTGTTTCTGTTTCTTTTGTGTTTGACAGAAAATGAACTGGCAACCCCACCTTTAGATGGCATCATCCTTCCAGGAGTGACAAGGCAAAGCATTTTGGATCTGGCACACAATTGGGTGAGTGTTTTGGCCTTGACAGAAATGGTTTCAAATAACATACTACAATAGCAACAGAAGTAAACGTTTCTGGTGCTCAGTATCCTAAAGTTCACCTGATCTAGTTAAATCATGGAATCATAGAATAATCTGGGTTCACAGAATCATAGAATGACCTGATTAAAAGAGACCTTAAAGATCATCTTGCTCCAACTGTCCTACCATGGGCAAGGACACCTTCCACTAGACCAGGTTGTTCAGAGTTCCATCCAATCTGGCCTTGAAAAGTACATTTAAAGGTTTCTACTCCAACCTCCCTGCAATGAGTAGGAACATCTTCAACTAGATCAAATTGCTCAGAGTCATATCCAACCTATCTGAAACTCTACTTTCGAGGTCCCTCTGGATGGCATCCCTTCCCTCTGGCTTTTGAACTGCACCACACAGCTTGGTGTTGCTGACAAACCTGCTGAGGGTGCTCTCAATCCCTTAACCTAAATGTGAACTAAGGCCATGTTAATTCATAAATTCCCAGCACCATCCTCAGAATACCCACACCTGTCACACAGAACAATACCAAGCTTGTTAAAGTAGCTCCGTGTAGTATTTAACATAAAAATTCTCATTACATCCACTGGTACTAGAAACTTAAAGCAAGGAAACAAAGAATTGCCATGCATGACCATAGCTAGACCTCAGCCATCAGCACAGTGTTTCTCCATGTAGTTCTCATGCTTCCAGCCTTGTTTCCACTAACTAGCATGCAGCCTAGCTAGCCACAGACTTGAAGTCATCTGTCTGCTTCCAGTTCCTGTTCTGTACTGTAGCCATCCAAGAACTTGTTTGGACACTTGGGACTACCTTGTAGTTTGAAATGCAGCAAACTGCTCACTCTGCCTGTGCTGTATTCAAAGGCTTTACTGCATCTTGGGTAAAAATAAAGGCACATCAAGCCCAGTATCATCTTCTGGATTTGACCAGACTTACATTTCTGGCAGAACAACAGGAATAATACAGGCATGTGTGATACTTTCTCCCTGGTCATAATTCAGCTTCCAACCACCTTTATCTGAAAGACTTCCTGAAACAGAGTTCACAGTTACATCACTTACACCTAACTTGCAGTGAAGAGTGCTGGGCATGTATTTTGTGGTGAATGACTGTCTTTGATGAGCTGTCCTGAGCTTTTATGTATCTTTGTTTGTACTGGTACTCCCCAAGTGCAGATATGCATGCACACTTCTCAGCCCCATCTCCTTTACAACACAGACATACATTTCCAGTTGATAGGGCTTTTTTTTTTTTTTTTTGTGAGACACCAGGTTCTCACCTTAGTCCTTTTAAATAATCTACTCTCACAGAGGCTGTTCTTTTCTTCTTGATGTCCATTCTCTAATCTATCTGAAACTCTGCTTACATGGTGTCCCTGCCTCTCTCCCTCCAAATACTATGCTATTCAGAGCTAATTGTTTTTTCTGCCATCATAAGCATCTCTGTTTCATGTCAAAAAGCTTGCATATAAAAGAGGGCTAAGATGTAGTTTGGCTTGATAGGACAGTAATGTTCCTATAAATGAAAATTTCAGAGTTTGATGTATATTTATTTCTTTTAAACACATCCCCTCAATCAGTTGCTACACTTTGTTCAACAGCTGTAGAAGGTAAAACAATTCCAGTGTTAAGACTGTCCAATGGGAATTGCTTTACTCATACCAACAGCACAACTAATTTTTGTATATGAAAGCTATATGCAGGCTACAGTGTGAAATTTCACTAGAGATGAAAAAAAATCACATCTAGTTTGCCTTGCTGGTGGAATTAACAGAATGTATTTTGCTTAGGAATTGTCTGAGAGTGTGATGTAAAGGCTCACTTCATATAATTGAGTAATTCTTGTACAAACTCAAGCATGTTAAAGACCATGAGTGGTCAGACACTGTGTCACATAACAAATGACAAATTCTTGTGTGTTACTCCCTAATGTGATACTGATATTCTGTGCTAAAGCAGAGGGAAATGTCACTTAGTCATTGTGTCTGGCAAAGCATTGGCTTTGTTGATTGATACTGGGTGGTTTGAAAAGGTAACAAGATCAGAGCCAAGACCTGACTGATTCCCACTAGGCTAATAGTTCTATTAAAGATGTTTCAACATGAAAAAAACCAAAATACAAATACTTCTAAACTTTTTACAATTTTTATGGTTGATTCTTCTTGTGCAGGGAGAATTCAAAGTGTCTGAGCGATACATCACCATGAGTGATCTGACAACGGCCTTGGAAGAGGATAGAGTAAAGGAGATGTTTGGTGCTGGAACAGCTTGTGTTGTATGTCCTATCTCTAAAATTTTATATAAGGGCAAGGTGAGAAAATGTCTCTTTTTTTTTTCCCCTCCTTCCTTCTTTCTTCAGAATTTTATCACACCTAATTGTAGCTGAAGCAAAAAACAAGGCAGGTAGAAAAGGAGTGCTTCCTGGAAAGATGAACAGTGTCAGTATGTTGTTTCCTAAGTGAGTAACTGGTGTGTTGTCAGAACGGAACTTTCCCTCTTGTCTTCTGGTTTGGTTTTTTTTTCATAGTTAAAACCATAAAATTTCTATTCCAGGGAAAATGAAAAAAAAAATAGTTCCCACCCTCTCAGCCTGTGTTTGCAAATACAGGAAAATACATTCTCCCACGTTTCTTTTATTCAACATTTTTTTCAAAGCTAAGGCACCTAGGAAAGATGAGGTGAGGAAAGACTTCCACAGGGAATCCAATTTCAGGGCCACTGGAGTGTTTCCTTCTCAAGTTTGTCTGTTCTTGACCCCTCATTGCATCTCTGATGGAAGAGCTGTTTAAGGAGGCTGCACAGCTGCTTCCACCTACTATGCACCATGTGGGAGATTTCTCCTGCACAGGTGGAATTCTACGAGCATTCAGGCTGTTAAACTGACTTGATGCTATTTGGCCAGCACAAAGTTAGTTCAGAAGCCTGGAGTATTGCAGTTGCATATAGGGATGTGCTTTGTTCCATTAGAGTAGTTGTCTGTTAGGTGATACTTCTTGAATTAATAAACTAGAATAAATGTATTGTTATTATATGATGCTAAGATACAATGAGAGACGTCCAGGTTCTGTGTTATAAATTCTGTGAGTGTTGTATTTCTACATTATATACTTTGAAATGAAATCCTGTATATAATGTTACTACTCTTGGCTGTGCAATATTTCCTCTGTCTTGGACAGATCTTTTGGAAGGCTTAAATTAGCCTTTATTTAAAAACAGTATAATAGTTCAACTAATCTAATTTTTCACTGGCTCAGTGTGCCCTCCTCTAAAAAAAAACATTGCAACAACCCTTGCCTACTGGGAAGGAGGGCTAGGCAGCATGATAAGTATTTATTAAAATTCTTGGCAACCATAAGGCATTCATATGTATATAAGGCTATTATTACATGTTTCTCTTTCTCTCCCACTCTCCCCCCTCTCCTGCTCCTTTATTCCATGTCAGCATTTGCACATTCCAACTATGGAGAATGGGCCTCTGTTAACAACTCGTTTCCTGAATAAGCTGAGTGACATCCAGGTAAGGTGTTTCCTCTTCTGTAACCAGATTAAATAATAAAAGGTGAACTTTTGAAATCATTGGAAAATAATATTTTTGGTAGTGGTGCTATAGGAAGCATTATATAATAATATAGACTGTTTTGTTTGGTGTGATTATTGTATCAATTTTCTTGTTTTTTCCCTGAGAAAATATGATAAGGATGAAGTGTAATAGTTTTTCCCTTTTTATCTTGGAAGCTGGATAGGAATTGCAAGATACTGTTATTAGTGACATCTAATACTGTTGTTATAGGTTCCTTTTTTAAGGGAAAAAATAGGATTATTAAATGTCTTAACCACCATCACAAATGAGTAGAGGTTAATCAATAAAAAGGTGGCTAAAGCAATAAACACTCACTGGACACAGCCAACTGATCACTGTTTCTCAGCATCTGTCCAATTACACAGTCACTTCTCATTCTTGAAACAATTCCTTTCTCTGTGATTTGCTAAGTATCACAGTGTATTTGGAATCTGTGCTTTATCTCCATGTCTGAGCACAGGAACCAATACCATTTCAGGTAAAGTCAATGATCAGCATGTGATGGCCCTTCTTATTTTAGTTGTCTTTCTTTTCCTTATTTAGTGTAGTTTATGGTGGGAGAGATTTGGGGATAGAAGCTGCCCTTGTCAAGTTACAAGTCCCTTTATTTAAGATCTAATAGCAGTTGCTTGGCAGTACTGTCAGGATTTCTTCAAAATAAGTCTGATGCTTTCTGTTCTACATTCTTACCTTTTGGCTGAAGATACTAGATTTGCTACTAAAATTTTTAACTTCCTGGCAGTAATCCTGTGATATGTGTCTTTCTCTCTTGCCCAATAGATAGTGAGTGGCTTAAGACAAATTTAGTCAGTCTGCTCCCTGAGGCTTCCTCCATGCCCTCCCTGATCACAGAATCACAGAATGGGGCAGGCTGGAAGGGGCCATGGTGGATTATCTGCTCCAACCTCCCTGCTCAAGCAGGACCATCCTAGACACATTGTACAGAATTGCATTCAGACAGTTCTTGTACTTCTGCAGTGAGGGAGACTTCACAACCTTTCTGGTCAATCTGCTCCAGTGCGTGGTCACTTATGCAGTAAAGAAGTTCTTTTCCTGTTCAGGTGGAATTTTCTGTCCGTCAGTTTCTACCCATTACCTCTTGTCTGGTTTTCTACCACCAACCTGGGCTCAGGAGAAGACTGAAAAAGTGTGGCTTGTTACTTAAACATTATTTTTCTTTGGCCTTTTCACTTTACAACCATGCATATGGACCTTTCGCCTTTCAGCTGTGCACATTCCCTGTGTGCCTTAGTTACATATCAAGAGTAAATTTGCTACCCATGGACTCTTATGTATATATTTGCTTCTGAGTTCTTGTCCCAAGCCTTCCTTGGGCTTATATCCAAATGGACCCCAGGATGTCATACAGAAAACAGTGCTGCAACACACAAAACACAGTATCTAACTTTCTTAAAATGTCAGGGGAGATTCAGGATCTTTCGCCAAGATCTTTTATGTTTTCTACAAGGAGGGAAAAAAGAAAAGATTTCTTAGCAGTATCACTGGACCGTTGTCATAGCATTGGGACAGTCTGAGGCTGTTATTCCAAAGAATTTTCAGTTTCTGAAGAATAAACTTCAGTGGAAATTACAGCCAAACACAGCTATGGTCTCTGTGCTGTTGCCTGAACTAGGGCAATGTATCCATTTCACGCTGAACAACAGACATTTGTAAAAAAGTAAAAATTCTCAGCACCACCACAGTCGAGCATGTGAATCTGTGACCAGGAGGTGCAGGGCTCCATATCCAGTACTATTATACCAATTCCCTTGTGTACAATACACGCTTTTTTAACATTTTCATACTCTTCATTATTGTGTTTCCAAGTCTGTTTTCGTGTTTCTTATTGTTGTTTCACAAGTCTGCTGTGTTCAACAGGATTTCTTTGGATGTGAACAGCTGTTCAGTGGAACTGGAGCTGGAGTGACAAATTAGAAACTCATGGGCAGAACGGATTCCATTTCTCTTGCCAGTTGAAAGGGACAGTAGTAGCACTGCGATATACATTTCCCTTTCTATCACTGAATAGATACTCTGATTAATAAAGGGTGATAAAGACTTCAGATTAAATAACTTACATTGTATAAAATAATGGTGTGTTTAGGAATGAATTAGTCATAGCAAATTGTCTTCTATAAGTGCTTGAGTTAGAAGATTTAAGGATGACATTCTTTTCTCTGGGAATACACTCACTGAAATACCACTCAGATGTTTCTGTGGGTTTTCATCCATACTTTGAGAATAAACAAGCTCTTGCTATACACTTTAAAACATAGATTAAGATGCAGCCTGGAAGGGATGGATAGAAAGTAAGATATATCGCTTATGCCACATGATATAAAATATATTTAAACACTGCAATCAAGACAGCAGTGAACAGACATTTAGTCAACCTGCCGTCTGTCTCAAAGTTGCACAGTCTAAATGGGTAGATCACTGGAAAACAACCATGGAAGGAGAATGAATGTGTTAATTTTTACAAAGCAGGACCTGGCAGTGGTGGGCAGCGGAAGGGAGATGAGATTGACAAGCCTGAGGTCACAAAGTCTCTGACAGAATTAGAAAAGAAAGCTAAACCTGCTTTTATTTCTGAAATGAAAACATCTTGATTGTGGTATCACACCTTCATTCCCTCTTTAGTTCCTGAAACAGGTGCAAATTGTAGTCAAGTGGCAACCCAGACAAGTCTCTTGCAGTTTCTGGTCAACATAAGAGTATTAGATGATACTACTACCTAAACCCAGCAAAATTTACAAATAAACCCCTGGCCTTTGCCTGCTCTCTGTTTTGGGAGAGATGGGGATGCCACCTTTTCCCTGAGAAGCAATTAGTAGCGAAGAGAAAATGTGATGCATGTGAAAGTCATTTAGAGTCTTTACCTGCTGGATGAAAGAGTAAAACAGAAGCACAGTGAACTTTGTGGATCTAGAAGTGTGTTTTTTCTGGTTCATCTTGATTTGGAGCTGTTGTCTTCTCCCTGTCCCCTTATCTCCTCTCCTGCTGACATAGCACCTGGATTGGTGGAACTTCCTTTTATCCACTCTGGAGACATTATCATGAAGTGATCTTTTCAGCCTCTATGAAGCCTCTAAAATCAGTCTTTATTTCTTGGTTGAAAGTGTCTTTAAGCTCCCTAATTGTAGCACTATGAGGGAAAAGACTCCCAAGTCACATCTGCCTCAAGTGTGTCCACCTCTGCTTTATTTACTTAGTTGAGCCCTGTGTGTGTTTTGGGGTCTCTCTGGAGCATTGTTTATGGGACTGGTGACAGAACTGTAGAACATGGAGCCAGTTTAGCAATCAGAAGTGCTGCCTTGGGACTGTGTCCTTTCCTGGAAGGATAAAACTCCATGATGTAAATTGCCTTTGTTTCTGCCTGATGATCCTGTTGGTTTGTGTATGGAAAGATGACTTGCTTTATTTTGGATTATAATTCTCTCTAATTGTACTTTGTGGTATTCATGATGGTTTTATTTCACATTCACTCAGAGTGTTGTAATAAAAAGCCATCTTGAAAATAAAAAGAAATAAAACAAAAGGTGTTTGTTTATTGGAGCTTGAGCAGGGGCTTACTTAGGGCAGAATTAGTGAGCAGATCTTAGGAAGTAACTGCAATAAAGTGATGGAAGTGAAGCAGAACTGTTCTGTATCAGTATTGCCCCTTCCTAGTCTACCTATTGGAATATGGTTAAAGCTTCAAGCTACCTTTAGGCTGTGCTCAAATCAAAGGCAGAAGTAAAGGCAGAAGACATGATGTAAACTACTATCAGTGGTGGATACGAATCATTCTGAGGACAGACCTAAGTATTTGTCATAACTGTACACTGTTTCTTTTAACTTTTATTCTTAAACTGCGTTTTTTGCTTTGTTTCAGTATGGAAGAGAAGACAGCGATTGGGCAGTGCTGGTGTCATGAAGGTGGAAGAATTCAGACCCTCCAGACAGAACAGACACAAATAATGACAACTTCTGTAGCTGCCAGTGTGTAGCGTAGTTTAAGTATCAGTTTGCTCCCCAGGATGATTGTTTCCACAATCCAGCAAATGTGAACACAATCATTTTGATTTCTACTGTAATCTCATTGGTAGAAGCCTGTCTTCTTGGTAGAGGTGCTAAATGTTAGCAATAGAACTTTCCTACTGGTTTTCTTAGTGCCTCCTTATGTACAGTCTGAAAACTTGTAAAATGCTCTTCAACTGCTCTTCAGTTTGGTTTATTTGACTGCCATCATCAGCAGAACACCTCCCGTAACACCAAGATGTTGCCTGTCAGTTGCCACAGGGTTCTGTTGACATTACTCTGCCTTTTGCTCTGTGTTTGGGAAACAAATACATTTAGCCATACACTCTTTCCCTTCGTACTCTGCTTGTGTGGGAGATTCTCCAGTTTGCATAGCCCTCTAGATCCCTTCAGGCATACTCTGTCGAATAACTGTCCTTTGGGCCAAAATTCTCTGAGTCAGTCTAACCTGCAGTATGGTCTCTGTTGGCCTATTGCCTTTCCCTCTGTGGGGATATGCAGTGCATACCTCTGTAATAGCTGAATACATCCGTCCAGACATAATTTGAAGGGCTTGGGCAGGCCTTGCTGAGACAAAAATTCCCCTTTGTCAGGCCTGGTACAGAGCTGAGTGTTGGGGACATGGTGTTGCCTTCCAGCCAAACGTCTAGAAAATGAGATTAGACAGCTGTGGCTGTGAAAATTCAACCACTCTTCTCAGCAATCCAAAGTTTGGATAAAAGAATTTCTTTCCTCATCCAGTCACATAATTTAGATCAGCAAAATGTTTTTCTTCCCCCCTCTCACTGTGAAACATACCCAGCCTCCATTGGCACACATGTACTGTAGAAGGGCCTTCCTATTAAGGAACAAGCAATGTTGTCAACAAGAAAATGTCTAGCACAAGAAGGAAAGAGGTTTCATTCGAACCCTGGTGTCATTCTGGTTAAGCACATAATTCTTCATTTAACACTACTCTCTCCCATGCAGTGTTGATACTTTGGAAGCAATACAGAGCATGTAGCCCCTGGTTAGGGCAATAACTTCTGCAAATGTTCACTAACCATCATTCTGTAATATTTATTAGCTTTCTTCTTTTGCACACAGCTTTGTTGAACAGCTTTAAGATCTCTTTTGCCAAAAAGGATCACCATGTTCTGTATTAATGTTCCAAAGTGCTGCTTCAATGTAAAACTGGTGAAACTTTATTGACACTTTATTGGAGTCCTATAAGAACCAAAAGTGAAACATTTCTTGTGCTAGTTTGCAGTAGAGATGCACCAGTATTAAGAGAAACATTTAGCACTTTATTTTTTTAAGACCCAACAGTATCTCTCTCATGGTTTGTAAGTACGTTGTAGTTACTGATATTTGTTAACATAGTTTAAAAAGACAAAATATAATTCCTAATAGACCATCCATGCCTTATGCAATTGTTAAAGAATAGCCTTATGGCTTTCCTGTTCATTTTTGGTCAGATTTAAAGACAACCGTTACTTACCTATTACTTTCTTTTGTTCCCTCAAATCATGAATTTTCCAGTTTTCCACTGCAGTCCAATCTGATCTTTTAATGAAGAACAGTTGAAGGTTTTCTCTGACAATGTAATAATTGTTAAAATTTGTTGAATGGGGTTTTTTCTTTAGACTACAACTGCAAGCACAAAATGTTGTTTCACTTACAGTAGCAATAGTGTTGTGTGACTGCTTTTTTGACCATTTGAATCTATTGTGTGCTTGTCTTCATTCAGTATCTTACTGTGTGCTACAAGCTGCTGGTAGTCTTTCCTTTTATTTAATTAGATGGCTGGAAAAATTACATGGGGAATATGTCAAGGTGCAACATGGGGTAGAAAGTTTTATCTAATGAGACCAGTATCGTAACTAAAGAGTGCCTTTAACTAGAGTGTGGCATGGAGCTCTCTACATATTATGTATTGAGCAACCACATGTGACTTCCTGTTACTGAACTATCTAATCTGTCCCTCATGTTCATCTTATGTTTAGGAAAAGAAAATGGAAAAGTCAGAATATCTATTTTCAGATGCATGGCAAAGTGGTACAATACCTTAACATCTTAGGATGTTGTTAGGGTTGACAAATACCGTGTATCAAAAATCCCCATCAAGGCCTCAGTATACCAGCAGTAATCTATTCAGTAGGCAGAATGAATAAGGATCAGTTAGAAGAATTATTTTACTGCAGTGTAAATCTGAAAGTTGTGTAAAACTCTTCTTAAATTGATTGAAAGTAATATAATGTAAAGAAACAAGATGGTTTCACTTGTTGTGGTTTGCACTGTTTCCTGCACTGACCAGAGAGATATCTTTCCTTTTACTGTACATTTTGAGCTGATGGAAACTTCAAAATTTTGAGAATTGAAGCAGGAATGACCCATAGAAATGCATGGTCTTTTCCAGCAGGGAAGAATGAAAACATGTAGTGTGTGTATGTCAACTTTCCTTGAACATCTTGGTTAACTGCTTTACTCTGGCTAGGCAAACTCAAAGCTCTGCTTCTTTCCAAATGGGATCCAGATGAATTGGTTCTAGATTTTAAACTGTAAAATCTAAATAAGAGAGGTGACAGGTCAAGAAATTCTTCTGATGTTACATGCTGTCCTACTCTGAATTCTGCCACAGTTTTTTGTCCTGTTAACCAAAGGAGAGAAATAACATGTGTAAGTAATAGTGAGTATTTAGTATTGTGTTCTCCCTGTTTTCGCTTGTAAAATTTAGGAGGGAACTGTGGTATTCCCTAAGCTAATAATAGATTGTAAAAGAACATCTGCACATCTTTTCTCCATGTGCCCCATTTGTTTAATTGCAACAGATTTACATAGAAAGAGTTTGGTACATCATAACTAGGCAATTATCCATTCTTCATCACTTAGTTATGGTTCTCGTAATTGATCATTTAAGACATAAGACAGTCTAATATTAGGAGAATTTGAGACTGTTCAAAAAAGATCAACAAATTAATATTGTTGTGTGATATTTGCATAATTGGCTGCAATTATTTAATGTTTAATTGGGTTGATCAAATGCCTTTCACATGCTTATGTTTTACAAACACTGGCACTTTAAAGTGATAATAATGAATTCTAATTTTCATAGTTCTTTCTTCTCCCCTTCATTCTTTTGATTATTATTTTCAGTAGTGAGCATGTCCTTAATTTTCAGTTTGGTGAGCACGATTCATACATAAGAAAGAAGTCCATCAAATGAGAGAATTTTCGTGAACTGGCATTTCATACAAGCCGTTCTGGTGCCAAGAGTTATGGCTTCAGCAGCTGGCGTTACTTAACCAGATTCTTAACTGCAATGAGGGCAAATTCATGAGAATTTACAGTGACAGACCCTGGTAAGAATGCTAACAAAGGTTGCTACAGTAGATAACCTGTTCAGTCCATAGCAGTGTAAAGAAAACATGTTTTTTCTGGGATATGGAAGGGAAGTCTGGTAAGACAAAACCAAGGTACTGAGATCTCTCTCCCCAGCCATTGCTTACACCTGTTCAACTATCTCAAGCCAAAAAGCAGTTGTCCTCCACTCCTCTTTGTATATAAACTCTTGTTTGAGTTTGCCAAATTCAACATAGAAATATCATAGATTCTCTCCTGCATTCTTATTTTATACTTATTTATCCTCAGACATGAAGACTGGTAATTTGGAAAAAAGTTATATTGGAAATTAATTTGGAATGCAAGTTATTTGAAATACCTTCTATACATGGCCTTCCAAGGACATAGACAGATAAACATCTGGGACTGATGTCATAGCTGCCTAAGGAACCCTCTTGAATTCAATGGCCTCTCCGGAACAATCTGCATCATCTCAACAGATTTCATGATGTGAACTGTCTGTTGATAGTGCCTTGCTGTGATATAGAAGATAGAGGTGGTAGCACAGCCTGTTAGATCACAGCATATTGTCTATGCATGGGGTTCACCCTACAGGTGGTGAGTTTTCTTATTCTAGTGGCAGGCTCATATCCTGAGAGGTGGGCAGGTGTAAATGATGGCTGAGCATACCCAGAGGTGGGCTGTTCCTTGCTGTCTTCCTCTCCCTTCCACATGGACATGCAGCCCCTTTTCCTCAGCCTTCTGGCATAATGCCACTTAGTCTCATACCTAAAGGTGACCATTAAAGCAAATTTGCATTTCTTTTGCTTTTAGCAAGTGTGACAGCTTAAAAAAAAAGTTGTTTTGTTCATATTCCAGGTGTTGAGGGATCAGAATTGTGCTTTACTAGCTGCACATGCAATGCCTGAGCAGACTTCCACCGAGCTGGTGACCCTGGACAAGTTATTTAACCTCCTTATAGGTAGAGCAAAGGTACTACCATTTACCACTTATTTTTAATTCTAATGCAAAATTTCGCATAAAAAGTTATCAAATAATCTTTTCAGACAAAGCTTTTTAAGCAGTGACAAAGATGCCATGTAGAGTCCAGTATTTCAAGGATTACTTTAGAATAAAACCATCTCGATTATGGAGGAAAAAACTGTTACCTGAATAAGAAATATATTTAAGACTTGCTACATGAACCCATAAATGAGTAATATAATTCAGAATATAAAGTAGCATACAAAAAGATCCTGACAAGAATTCCTCTTAAACAGGGATGTCCTTTTTAAAAGTGAAGCTTAGAGGAAGGAGTGTACCCCTTAGTGTAAAGTCATCAGCATGGGACTGTTTTAGAGGTGCATTTAGTCACACAGCACTGAGGCAGACCTCTTTATCAGTCTTGGCCACAGATTTTCTGAACTGCAGTATTTAGCAGTTTGGAATTGTGGAAGAACTGTGGTTTTTTGCATTCTGTCACTATCCTCAAGATCTGGAAAAGTAATTCAAAGGTCCTAAATCATTTAAGCTAAGTAACTGCTTAGTAAGTATTTACATTTTTAGCCATAAGAGCAAAGGAGAATACTGATGTTGTGTTGGTGAAAAATACTGTTGTAGCAGCCTTCCTGTCTATGCCTTGCTTTGAGCATGATGCTTATTAGTAGGAATTCCAGGATATATTCCCTGTCTCTGCAAAATTTGAGTGCCATCTATAGCACCCTTGGCAAATACATCCCAGCTCCATAAACAAAACTAACTTGGTCATTACCTTGAGGTAGAACAGTCAGGTACATTAGGACTTAGCAGGTAAGGAACAATACTGAATTAGAACAGTGAAGTCTTAGTTTTGGAATAAAATTTTGGAATTAGTAGCTCAGATAAAAAACTCATTAATTATACCGGCAAGGTTAACCAGACCCAAATACACTAAAAATAATGTTATTTATATCCACTGATAATAACAGCTTGGTTATATCCTCATCCCTCTCTCTGAACATGAATTTATACTGTTTATCTTAAAACTTAATTTGTTCTGTTTGATTTTTACCACAATCCTGAAAATTCATGCTATGCTTTAAAAAAAAAAAAAAGACTCTTAAATTTCATGTTCATAGGAAGATGTTAAGGAGGATTTAAGACCTTAATACAGAATGTTTAAGATACCTGCTGGGTAAAGCTAAGGTAGAAACAGAGAAGACGACTTTGTGGAAGTATTTAACTCCAGTGTTCCAAATGGTTTTCCAACACTGGTAATTTTTGGTTTTTACCAAAGAGGTATGCAGGGAATAATAGATGAAATAAGTGTTTTGCTTGTTTTTCTCAGCAAGAGTTGGGAAAGTTTCTTAAGAGCTGGTTCTCTTAATAATGCTAACTCTTTATAGTTTTTGATTCTGTCAGGCTTAGAGCAGTCCTTTCAGGGTGAGATGCAGGAGCTCAGAAGCTATCTCAGGAGGTACTGTCTTGCAGAAACAGATTCTTTCATTTTATGATCAAAGTGATCGAGATATGAACATGGAATCTTTGAAGTTTTGCACCTTTTTATAAAAGTTTTGCTTTTCATTTTAGAATTCTTATACAGTGTTGCTGAACTATTATCTTACACTATCGTATCTCAGTTGCTTATATGGAGAAAGCAAACATTCTTTATGTGATCATCTTCTTTTGTATGCCAAATTCCCTCTTCACCATGATTTGGTCACCACTAGAATTGTGACCATTTCAGGTGAAATAAAAGGTTGGTTTTTTTTTTCTACTGCACCCTACTAGCACACTCTGGGGCTTTAGTAAGTAGAGTGCTTGCAACAAATGTCAGAGCAAGAAGTAAAGGGAAAAGTGTTCTGTTTCCAGAACAGGTGTGTCTGGAGTGAGAGTAAAAATAGTCAGTGAAGGCAGACGGTTCAAGAGAGAGACTATCCAGGTATACCAAAAATCTGGCAGGATAGTAGATTTTCTTAACTCACTTGCTTAAATCATCTGTGCCTACATTTTCATAACTTGGGCCCTCATATCTTAACTGAAACCTGCAACATAGTTTTATATGTCATAAAACAGTAAAATGTTAGGTCAAGACAAACAAGTAATGCTCCAGATCATCTAGCAGGTCAGTGGCCTATTATCTTCCCATAATTTATATTCATTTTCTCATGGCCCATTGACTAGAACTGCAAGTAGGAGACAAATACATCATTAACAAACACTATTTCAAAGTCGAGGATGTTGACAAAGAACAGATCTATTCTCTCTGTCTCCGGGGAGAGGGCTTGGCCACTAAGTAGAGTGACAGAATGTAGAAGGTTCTTTGCCGTAATGGAGACAGGTAAAAGTTTTTTCTGAAGCTATTTCCAAAGAATTTCTGTTGAAGCAGAAATTTGGAAATACAGATGTCCCAATCTACTTGACCTTTGAGGCATTTAGAAGGGTGCAGTAGCAGTTACTGAAATTGTAGCATATAAGCAGTGGGAAATTAGTAGCTTGTAGAGGGAGAAGTAAACACCTCTGAAAGGTCTCTGTTTTTTCAAATGTTAAAAGTTAACTGGGTATTTTACAAGGATCTGAAGCATATAAAAGCAGTAAAGGACAGATGTGTGAAAAAGTACTGGATAAACGAAAGGAAACTCTACCTCATTCTTCTCTAAAGGTTTTGTAGAAGCACAATTAAGCGCTCCTAATGGCATTGTTACGTACAGACCATCTGGCATGAAAGAAGCACTATATTTGTATGTCTATAAATCCTGTAATAACTGTATTTTGCTGGCAGTAGAAACAGTCTATACTATTTGCAGTTTCCCTCATCAAATCTGTAATTATGCAATGTTTCTGTCTCCAATAAAGGAATATAATGGGCACCTGTTTGTGAAATGTTATGAAATCACTGCTGTGGACTGCAGCTAAGCATAATTATTCCATAGATGGGAGCAGCTATGAAATACTTTCTTGAAGGCTGGATTAAAAGAAAGAAAGTTTTTCTGAATGAAGTGTGGCATGTAAGAACAGCAAAGCAAGACTCTAGTGGCAGACATGCATCTACCCTGCCAAGCCTGGAGGCTGAGCCAGTTGTCTCACTTACAGTAAAATGCTGGACAAATTAAGCAGCAAAACTACCTGCTAACCATGTTGTCATGAGGCAGTTTTTAATATGCCAGGACTGTGTAGCTGTGATTGAATACAGCTCCCATTCTAAGGGTTTGGAGGTGATGAACTCAGGGGAGAGCAGAACACCAGAAAATAGCTTTATACTTTGAGCATTTACTTTACAGGGCAATTTTAAACAGCCATTACTCTAAAATCTGTCAAGCAATGGGAGGCCTTTGAAGATGGAAAGCACTGAAAAGTGAGTGTCATTAAAATCTTGACATTTGCCATGTGTGGTGGCTGTATTTACCAAAAAACTTGACGCATTCCCCCTTTTCAGTGGAGGGAATACTGTGATTAAAGGTAGTACTGATCCATGCTGTGCTAAAGTAAACATCAGGGTACATTTTCCACCTGGTTTGGTTCTCAGTGACCAGGGAAAGCTGGCATGGGTACAGGACACTTTAAAGAAGCTGTAGGTAGGTAAGTACTAAGTAATTAATTACTGCTAGCAGAATGAACCTAATATTGCTGTGTTTTGGCCTCTCCCCTTTCATCCTAAGGGAACCTTTCTTAACTAGCTTGAGTTCCAGCTTTCAAAACTTGCTAGCAATACACTGAGGACTGATCATACAAGATGCTGAGTGGGCTTCAGAGACAGACCTGTGCCTTTTAGCAAAATTTTAAAAAGCCTTCTCTCTCTCTCTCTTTTTTTTTTCTCCTTTTCCCCTCACTTTTGAAAGATCTCAGTAGCTGGCAATAGTTCTGTCCAATAAAGCACTTGGACTATGCTCTTATACCAATTCTGAGCACTCTGATCTGGGATACAAACTCTTGTAAAAATGTGACAAAAAAAAAATCTATTTTAAAATAATACAAGGAGAAGAGAAAGCAGAAAGAAATAACCTGCATTGTGCACACATAAACAGGCCAAGGAAATATTTTCTGTAGTAGTACCTTTGTTCTAGATGCTTCTCCAGTGAGAAACTTGTAAAAGAAAATACAAGAATATGGAAGTACTCCATTCCTCTCTCTCCAGAGGGAATGATTTTTAATGCCAGGGAAGAGAATGTTTGTCACCTGCAAGTGATAGTAGGTGATATTGTATCTGTACAAATTTGGGATGTTAAATTCTGAGCCACGCCAATCCCAGGGTAGGTAAGGCAAATCAGTTTATCTTAACTCACATTAAGTTCTTGTGAGTCACTCAAAGCAATAATATTCTGAAAGTGTTTCAGAATAACCACTGTTGTATAACTTTTTTTTTCCCATTTTTTGCATGGCATAATTCTTCTAGAATTATGAGCAGACCAGCCATCTTCAGTATACAGCATGTATTCAAGGAACCCTCAAGCTCTGCCCAAAGGCAGGTGTAGGCAAAGCCCTGGTTTAGGTGGGGTTTGTACAGCTGAAGCTGTGGCCTGATACAGAGAATTGTTTGTTTCTCTGGATTGTTATGTGTGAGGGAGGTGATTTCATACCTGTCCTTTGTAAATGTATAAATTAAATGCGTGCTGGGAGGCTGCCACTACCAGAAACCCCATCACCTGATGAAATTCATCATGTTCCATGCCCAGACTGAAAGGAAAGTGAGATCCAGTGGGATCCTGGCCTGTATCAAAAATAGCGTGGCCAGCAGGACCAGGGCAGTGACCCTTCCCCTGTACTCCGCGTTGGTGAGGCCACACCTTGAGTGTTGTGTTCAGTTCTGGGCCCCTCAGTTTAGGAAAGAGATTGAAGTGCTGGAGCGGGGCCAGAGAAGAGCAACAAGGCTGGAGAAGGGACTGGAGCACAAGTGCTGTGGGGAGAGGCTGAGGGAGCTGGGGGTGTTTAGCCTGGAGAAGAGGAGGCTCAGAGGTGACCTCAGCACTGTCTAGAACTACCTGAAGGGAAGTTGTAGCCAGGCGGGGGTTGGTCTCTTCTCCCAGGCACTCAGCAATAGGACAAGGGGGCACGGGCTTAAGCTCTGCCAGGGGAAATTGAAGTTGGAGATCAGGTAGAAATTCTTCACAGAGAGAGTGCTCAGGCATTGGAATGGGCTGCCCAGAGAGGTAGTGGATTCACCATCCCTGGAGATTTTTAAACGCAGATTGGATGTGGCACTGGGTGTCATGGTCTAGTTAATGGACTGGAGTTGGACCAAGGGTTGGACTTGATGATCTTGGAGATCTTTTCCAACCCGATCGATTCTATGATTCTATGATTCTATGACTTATCTGCCTTTTAGGTGAAGTTTACGTAGATCATCACCAAGTAGAGACCGTGGAAACTTCATCTGCCATTAGCTCAGACTCTAACTTCAGATGACTTTCATGCTCTGAGCTGGATGAAGAAAACACCTGCACTCTTCTTTCTTCCATCTGCTCTGTCTCTGACCTCCCTTTTTGTGGCACTTCTGACACTAGAGCAGTTGCAGGGTAACCAGATCACTGCTTGACCACAGGAAGGCAAAAGCATATGCCCAGATGGCCTGCACAGGAAGAGTAGGACTGTTCTCTTACCCACGGTAGCACTTCTAAGTAGCTGAAGCCAGTTAAGCTGAAGTCACACCCAAACAAAACGGCTCTTAAACTTTTATGCACCAGACCTTGCTTAAGTCACTGCTGAAATCTTGGTTCATTTTTTTCTTTTACCTTACTTTATCTTATGCAAACCTCTTGCCTGAGCGAAGCATGTCATATCTGCTTTACAGTAAAGTCTCAGGTTGGAAAAGAAAGGAACTTCTGAAGACTTTTCTATCTTTATCATGAGGGCACAGCTGAAATCTGGTTAAAACCAAGCTAGTGAAAAATATTCCCTTCTTTTTAGGAGATCTTTGTGCTTTCAAATTTGCTCAAAAATGCCACACATCAGCCTATTGTCCCAGTATCTTTTACCTCTAGGGATAGGTTTCTGTCCTTCCCATTGCACTGGGTCCTACCAGCAAAGACTTTCATTGCTCTGAAATGCTTATAAATGTATCAGAGCTTCCTTCCCTCATTTCAGAGTCTGTCCTTTGTGAAAAGAATGGGAAATCTGAGAGGTCTGTCACTTGTTCATATTCCTGTAATGAAAATGCATTTCCCCGAATACCAACCTCTAAACACAACTTATAGCACAGGTTCCCTTTACTATACTCACTCTGTTTGCAGCTGGAGTATTTTTATAGCTCTTGAGGGAAAAAAAGTTGAGTCTGATCTAAATTCAAGGTTAGAAATACTCCCCAGTCTCTCCTACCAATCACTTTTGTACAGAGGCTTCTCCCTCTGAAGGGGTCTGTAACTCAGCGATGGGGGCAGACCCCATCTGCCCTCAATTTGTTGTAATCAAAATGTTCACCTCCTTGTCAGGTGGCAGCATTCTTCCCACAGTTCCACAGGCTTGCAAAGTCCTTTTAGGCCTGTGAGGCTGAGACAAGTGTTGATTACCCAAGGTACATTACCTTACTAACAGAAATTGCATTTTCTTTTGCTCTGTCTTTATATCTTCTTTTACCATCACTGACCGTGTGAGCCTGGGAAATGCTGGTACCTGCTGTCAGGTGAGTCCCTAATCCAGAGGCCTTCAGATTTCTCAATGGCTGTGCCAAAGGCTCTTCAGACTGCTGAGTTTGTAGCCTCTGTGTGCGTTAAGGTGGAGAGCAGAGTGTTGCGTATGTTTTTCTGAAGAGCAAGGAAACACTGTTCTGGGAGCGTAGGGTGTGCTTGCATGGCAGGCTTGAAAATGGAGTAAGGAACTTGCCTTTTGCTATTTGGTCCTGTCACAAGCTGAAGACATAGTATTACCTAACTTGATTGTCTGTATTTTTGGTGTCATGGCAAGAACCTGGCGAGACCCCAAATGCTGCACTCTGTCCCTCCTGTAGTATGACTTCCAAGGAGGCAAAGGGCAATTCACTTTATTATTATTTTTTTTTTACTTCAAGGAAACCAGGCTGCAGTCTGCCAGCCTGGGCAGAGGCTTATTTAACTGTATGTGCATGAAAGCCCCGTGTCTGGTACTGGCATTGTACATGTGAACCAAAACCCATCAGCACATTTTTTAGATCAGATGTCTTCTCAGTTTTTGAAAAACAAATGTTATTCAGTTCCTACCTTGCAACTTTACACCTTTGCTAAGGTGAATTTCAAGAGCTTGATTGTACCTGTTAGTGCTGTTTAAGGCTTAGAGTCCCTTGGAAGGATTCCCTTTGTTAGTCTACAAGTCACTACATTGAAGCGGTGCAAAGTAGAACTTTTTATTCCACTTTTCACTTCACATTCCAACAATAACACAAAATCAACATACGTACTATTTCCCTATTCTTGTGTATGTGTAATATTGGCAAGTTTCTCAGTATTAAGATAACTCAAAAGTTAAGAGAGATGTCAATAAGGCCAAAATTCAGGCTGATAAATGGGAAGTTCCCTCAATTTTGCAGGATAAGATGATACTAGAACACCAACTTTATTTTCTAAACACGTACATATTTCTGCCAAGCCTCACAGCCTCTTTGTGGCAACTTTTTCCTGGAAGGAGAAAGTAGCATGAACAAGGCTTTATTATCTGTTACTGTAATTTAAGCAGCATAAAGGAGAGCCAATATTCGACTCAGTGAAACTCTCATCAAGTTATATATGAAGTTCAGGGCAAAATTCATTTGCTGTAGAGTTGTTTAACCTGTTTTTTTTTTTTCTCATAAAATACATATTATTGGGAAAAATAATTTTCTTTCTATGTAGAGCTGATAGCTAGAAAGCATATGGTATTCATTTTAAAAAAATGAAAAATAATTTTTCCAGGATAAAAAAAATTATGACGCACAGATCATCAGTAATCAGCCAAGTATATTTTAACAATTACTGTTTCATTCAGTCCTAAGATGATCAGTTTGAGATCTTTCACAGGAAAACTGAAAATCAAACTGCAATTACAGTAAATTGCCAGAACCACATTGGTTTGTAGCAGATTTATTTTCAAAAGATACTGCTTCTCTTGGTGTGCATAATATGCACTTCTCCACAGTGCATAATATGAGTTTATCAGATAAGTGATTTCCATTAGGGAAAAATTATAAGCAATCTGGAAGGGAAGAGAAGATTAGCCTTGATCTATCTGTTTCTGTGCCTCTGAGCAAGGCAGGTAACTCTCCCAGCTCCTATTTTCCAGCTGTAAAGTGTGAGTAATATTTCCCAGCAAACTGAGTGGCTCCTGTGAGGGTTAATGCATGACAGGCTGTATGATCAATGAGCAATGGAGGGCCATATGGACCTGAAGACAGTTTCCACCATGGCTGCCTTCTCCACATTAATTTGTAATAGCAGGCTTATTCTTTCAATTAAACCCTACAATCACATTTCTGCCAAGTTCAGTGTTGCTTCCAGTTTCAGTGAAACTTCACAAGCTGGAACATTGCCTACAGCTGACAGTGACATTTAAATGCAAGAAAAATCAAGCTTATGCATGGCCAAACCTTCTATAATTCCAGGCCTTGTCAGCCTATGGTATGGATTCTGGTTTAAACAAATAAACACCTAGCTCATTTTCACCTAACCTTGGAAGAGTTTGCACTGCCTTAATGTTCTGCTCTGAATCCCAGGTGATATCGTCTAGGATTATGTGTGGAAAAGCAAATTAATTATACCAACTTTAGGCATCTGGGCACAGTGCTATGTTTTTGCATAGAGTGCCTGGCCAATTTAAGCCTTTCTTTGTACAAGGGGAACAAACACAACCTGGTACTCAGAGGAGCGAGGCAAGTTGCTAGAAGAAGGACTTTGGAGACTGCACCAGAAAGTCAGGTTTCTGTGCCTGCGTGTCCAGTGGCCATAATTTTTGTATATGCATTTTTCCTAATTGAGGACCAGCTGTTTTGGAAGTACAAAGTTCTTTCATGTTGCTAACCAGCACAGAGTAAAAGAATCCACACAGGTGAGACTTGAAGAAATTACTGTGTTTATCTTTGTGATCCTGACCCAAGCCCACACAACCAGGAAACCCCACAGCCACCTGTGGAAAAAATAACATTTTGGTTATTGCTTCAGAGAGAAAAGGTGGACTTGAGCTGCAGTCCAGTGACTTACCCAAAATCTTCCAGCTCCGGAAGTGCCTGGCTGCTGTGTGTTAGTAAGAATTGATCATTGTGGCCTCTTGCCATGTGGTCAGGCTGACTGTGGTCACTGTACCTGCAGGACAGTCCTGTCCACAAGGAGTTTATTCTGGAGCTGCCCTCTTGGTCCTTTATGTAGCACCACATGTATTTAACTGACCAGATAATCTCAGGGTGTACAAGATGCCATAAGGTGGCTGAGACACAGAACAAGACCCATGTTTGGCCTCTTCCTTTCCTTCCTGCTTACAAGTGAACTATTTTTGCTGCTTCAACACACTATATAGTGCTGGTTTAAAAGAAAAAGGGAAAAAAGAAAGAACCTAAAAGATTTTTCCATGACCTCTACAGCAGAAGTAGGAGCTGACATCAGCCCTGGAGCCACTGCAGTCAGTATCTATTACGTTCATGTCTGGATCTTGTCCCTACTTTGGCTTTTCCAGGTTAATGCGATTTTTGAATGCCTGAACTGCAGGAACATCCATTCCCTGATAAAACACAGAGCTTCCAACTTTTCTTCATTTAGTTTGTGCCTAAAACCTGCCTTGTCTCCAGCAATCAGGTTGTGACCCCATGATTTCCACAGGCAGAATGACTCTAGGTTGTTTATCGCAATTCTGACTTTCTAACCAAATTATTGCTTTAACTTGAAATGTGTTATTGGATCTTTCTTCCTACCTGAAGAAAGAGGTCCATCAAGGAATATGTGCAGTTCTCCCTTCCCTTGGAAATTCTGTGGAAAGCAAGAAGTGTTGTTGGTTTTCATGCACAAAAGAAAAAAAGATAACCTTGCATATTTTCAGTTCACAACAGCTCCCTTTGAGTAAACACAACACTGCAAAGAGAACAGTAAAGCCTCTGTGAGGAAGAAATAGATTTTTTGACCTGCTGTACATAATCAACCTCCAACCCTGATATACTGTGCTCTTATGTCTGTGCTTAGAGGCATTTCATTAGAGCAGACATGGGGCTGCAGATCTGCCAGTGAAGCTGCATTTGGTGTTTGTACAGTAAGGCCATACCTGGCCACGGCCCCACACAGGAAAAGTTGTACAAGGAAAAGCACATTTTCTTTGCTAGAACAACGGAGTCATTTGGGGCTTCAGTTGGCACAGCTATGCTGGGGAAATCACAATTTACCATGCTCCTAGTTGGCATTGCTGTTAGCAGAAGTTTGGAACGGAGTCCTAGTCTCACAGGACTCTCATAGCTCAGGAAGAACAGATTGCCTTTAAACTTACTGATCCCAGGCGACTCAGGTCTTTGGTGTTTTCTTGACAGCCCTGGGAGCTTGTGTGAGCTAGAACAGGCTTTTGCAGAGCTTTTGTAATGTACAGTGATTTGTTTTAAACTAGAATATTCTTCCTTTATCTGTAACTGCTTCTACCACATTACTTTTCAGAGCAGATTTTGAGTACTGCCTACTCTAGAAGGTAATTTGTAACCATCTTTGCTTTAACCTATATATAACCACTTATTTATCTGATATGAGAAGTTTGCTAGTGTTTTGGGAAATTGGATCTTGTTCTAGTTACTTTTCCAGCTTCAAATCTCGTGCAGGAAAAAAAATAGGTCAACCCTCCAAACAAAAAACATTCTTCCTTTTCCCTGCCATCCAGTACCCTGTCCTCTAAAAAAACAAAGAGGAAGAAAGGAACCCCAAATATAGAGAACAGAGGTAGAGAGTGTATTTCAGCATGAAACCATCTGTATCAGTCCTGCCAAGAAACACAACACTATTAATTAATTTTGTACTTATTTAAAAGCTTTAATACTATGTTTGTTCCAAGCCAAACAAAAACTGAAATAAAATTCCTGTTATCCAGAAATAATGTACAAAGGGGAGCATTTTGGACCGTCTACTTAAAGAGTGGACCACAACCATCATCATCTTAATCCCAAGAGCGCCACTTTACAAGTTTAGTTTCTTACATCACATTTTCCACTGGTGGTATTGAGATTCATAGCAAAGTATTTTTTCATTCTTTGCTGTTTGAATTTCATCCTGCTGTTCACATTTCAGCCTTCATGCTGGTCTGTTCAGTGGCATTCTGCTGGTGGGAGGGTGCCATTGGCAGACACAAGACAGTTTTACTGCTCCTCAACCGTCTGTGCTTGTATTCCAGAGAGGTGAAGGATTGGCCAAGTGTTTTTGTTCCTTGGTTGTGCCAGAGCTGAGTGAGTGTGAAGGTGTCCTGTAAGGCACACACTCCTCTGCTTGAGTTTCTCTTTAGCCCAGGCCAGAGCCTCTGTGTAAGGACCAAACACTACTGATCTCTTGAGTAGAAGTAGCCGCCACTAACAGATTTGGACAAATCTTTCCCCCTATCTGTCTTGCCTTGTTCTTTATATTACTCTAAATTAGACCTGGCCAGTGGATGGGTCAGATCCAGTCCAGAATAAAGTTTTACTCTCCTCTTCCCTCTTCCTGGCATTGCTGACAGCACAACCTGATTGTTGCCCACTGCCGTAAGGCTCTGGGAAAAGGGAAACAGATAGTAGGGATAAAACAGCAAGTCAAAGTCCAAGGTGTTGGGACAGGCTCAGCAGCAGGACCATGTGGGCCAGGCCATGTTCTCCCAACACAAAATGGAAAATGAAAGTGGTCTCCAACTTCTGGGCAGCAGTGAAAAATTATCTGGACTGTAGTATATTAAACTGAGGGAATGGCATAATCTCAATCAGTCACACCTGAACTGGAATTATTTAATTATAATTTTGATTTCTTGTCCACTCTTCTGTTGCATTGTGAGGAAAAATAGTTGTTATTCTTTTACAAAAAGCATACTGACTACACAGTTTATGTTGTCTTTTTAGTATTAGGAGTAAAGTCTAACTGAAAATCATGAGCCAGGTCTTAGAAGCCCCTCAAGACAACCTTAAAAATCCTAAGCAGATTTTGCAAAATAAGCCAAACATTTGGATCTCTCTTCCTTGGCCTTTCTGTTTTTAAACCACCTGATAAATGTATTCCACCTTTCCTCTCTGCCATATGTGCTAAAAAATAATATTTAAAAATAATTTTTTTTCCAATCAACAGCATGTAGAGCTTTTTCTTTTTTTTTCTTTTCTTTTTTTTTTTTTTTTAAAGGTACCAGGTACTATGGAACATGCAACAAAACACAGCTGTTTACACTGTGTCAGATAATTTATTTTATTTTTGTTTGAAGATGTCCCAGCTTTGTGGCCAAAGACACTCCGAAGTGGTGTTGTTCATCTTTTTTTTGTCATCTTTTACCTCTTCTTTTCTCAGGAATCCTTGCAGCCATAGCCATTGGACACATCACAGTTAGTCAACATGCTCCTGAACTTTGCAGCTTGTGTATGGCAGCACTTGGGTTTAATAAGTCTTTTCGGATCTCTACACATCAATCCTACTAACTTTGTTCTCATCGCAAGCAGTGATTTCCATTTTTGTCAAAAAGATTGCAATATCAGGAGTTGCTTCAGTGAGAAGCAGATTAACAGCATTATCATCTGGTGCTAACATGCCATGCAACTACTACACATCACTTCAGAGACATTCAGATGTTATTTGTGGGGCTGTGAAGAGATACAGCTTTTGCTCTTGTCGTGGAAATCTACCCACCCTACTCTCTAACTTTTGTCTCTTGATAGGATTTTCAGGGTTTGTGTCTTATTAGGGACATGCATTTGTAAATTATTTCATCCCATGCAGGTGAAAGTCCCCAGACCTCTGACAAGAAAATAACCTTCAGTTTCATAAAGGTCTGTTCAGAAATATATTCCTCTTCCCACCAGCTGGCAGTGCTGACCACTTCTCTCAAATTCTTGAGGTGTTCCTCAGCCCAGCTGAGCCTGAGGGAATGCTGTTTGCCTTGGAAATGACTTCTTTCACCTCATTTACTCACAGTTGGAAAGGAGGTACACCCAGTGTTGCCAAGGGACTGCAAACTGTGTATAAAGACACCAACTTTTTATTTTGCCTGTGTTAGATACAAATACTAGAGAGAGATTAATACCATAATATTCCAGGACAATCTTAAATCACACGATTTTATAAATATTACAGGAAAGCTGGTTCTCACAATATTTCCAGGTTGAAGAAATTAGCTAGGGGCACCTCCCAAACTTATAGATTATTTTCTGGAAAACTACAAGGCTTCAGCCATCCGTTCAAAGTACAAGAGTTTCTGGCCGCCGTGGGGATGGTGCTGCTGGATTTGCAGAAATCCTGCAGCCGAAGCTCCCTTCGGGAAACGGCTGCTCTCGCATCCTTACCAAAGCAGCCTTTCATTAGTCAGCAATAGATGGCGCTCAGTTTCCACCTGTCCGACGCCGTCAGGCAGAAAATGTATTTGAAGTAATTAGGGCTGCGAGATAACACTTAAAAGGGTTACTGCTGAAGTTGATGAAAGTGTGTGGGCATGGAGAGGCAGGAGCGCCAAGATGCTTCACCAGCTGGAGAAGTCTTAGGTGAGATAGTCTGGCTGCCAGAACAGGCTGCCAAGATAGTCAGAGGGAAGGAGCCAGGAACTGGAGAACGATTTGCAAATTCTTGAGAACAGCTATCGCGATCCCCGAGCTGGCTGGGTCAGGTAATGCCTGTCATTATCAGCGATTCAGGATCCCAGGCCAGACGTGTTAAAATTCCGCTAGAGATTCTCAGTCTATTTGGTGGTTTGTCACAAACTCCCCTTGTCCTGGGATTAACCCGTTCCCCAGTGCAGTGGATATGCTTGAGCTGCGTCATTTGGAGTGAGGATGGTCTGGCAGGACCAGAAAAAAGGACTTCAGTAACTTTCTGACAGTCCTGCTGGCTCCTCACACCATGGCTCTTGGTGCTTGCAGGTGTGGGGAGCAGACACGGTCATTTCTCACATGAAGTAGAAGGAAGAGGGAAGAGGCTTCCCTACGGAATCTTGCGGAGTTTTTTGGTGGCAGCAGGAAGCGCCTTCGCAGCACAGGGCTGAGTGCTTTCAGTTTTCATTCCACTGGCTCTTTCTTCTGTGTGAGAGCTCAGCAGGATAGGGGTGACAGGTACAGGCGAGGGAAAGGATAGGACAGCTTATTGCAATAACGAATCACTCTTGTGCATGCCGTGGAAATTATAAGAGGAGAGGTTGTCCTGCTGGGAGCCAGAGCACAGCTGGTGCCATATGGCCTTCTCTGTGCTGCTCCGTTAGCCATCCTCACCTGGCCACACTGATCAGCTGCCCGCAGTCCCCTCATGGATTTCTTAAACTGTGCACTCTGCCCTCACACAGGATCATGCCCTAGATCCCTGCATTTTAAGGTACAGACATGGAGTTACTTAGACAGGTGTGGAGTGTGTTTGCCATGAGTGGTTGGGGGTGTGTGTATCATATACTTGGCAGTTGTGGGTACCAGTGGCCTCACGTGATTTGCCAGACTGAGATATGTCATGAAAATCGTTAAGAAACTTGTTTTCTTAAACAGTTTCCCCACATACATCCAGATGCGCCTAAACATACCTAGCAAGGCTTTTTTTTTTGCATCAAGGAGAAATCTCTTTCTGCATTTCCCAGAAGGCTTCTCCTCAAAGCTGTTTTGCATAATGGAGTGAGCAAAGTTGGAGTGTTTCAGGGATGGTGGCTGCTCTGTGCATGCTTTGCAGTACACTGGCTTCTTTATTAGGGGAGCAGGAACTGGCGCTGCAGAAGCCAACACAAGTAAGGGTGTGCAGGAAGAAAAGGAGTAGCCCCCAGCATGAAATCCAGACCAAAGATGTGGATCAGGCATGAAACATAGAGAAACACAGTGTCATAGCAAGGAACATGGGCAAATTTTGCTCAGGGACACACCATTTGAAAATTAAAAGCAAAATGAAAATCTTGTATCAACTTTGCAAAATCGTCAAAATTTATAGGAACTGACCCAGTTGCTGCTACTTGCCTTGTGTGAGGAAAGGCATCCAGGTTTGTGAGGCTCATCTGGACTCTCAGTCCTGCATCCTCCAAGCCAGGGGAATGTTGCAGGACCCAATAATCCTCCTCTTGAATAATGCCCACTGTTTTGGAATGTGACTGCTCACTACTTTGGCACCACTAAAGCAGAGTATACTGGATTTGATGCCTGAAATATGTAGCCTAGAGGTTTAATTGTAGAAGCTCTTCTGCCCCTCTCCTTGCCTCTTGTCTGTCAACAGAGCCTTTCACCCAGGACATTCGTTTTCTCTCCCTGTTCCTCTCATCTTACAACAATGGTATGAAAATTATTGGTTGCACCTCTGTTCAAAGATTTAATTAAACATGGTATGATTATTATTATTATTACTGCTGATGCCACTACTGCTGCTGCAATGGTATCTCTCTGCAGTAGTTTGAAAAAGAAAATATTGCCATAGGTTAAAGTTAAGGACAGTTGAAGGAGTTCTGCCGCCAACCCATTGTTTCCTACTTGTGCTTGCAAAGCTTTCTTCTGGCAACACTCAGAAAGGGCTGCCTGTCCTTTTTGGCAAAAACTTAAAGGAGTTACTGCCAAAGGCTCTTAAAGGCTCTTCAGTGGCAGAGTTTTGTTTATAAAGACACCAGGAAGGCTTTGGTGCTTATGTGAGATTGTAAGACTTCCCAATACTCAGCTGATGTTAAATGCAGGCCATTGCACTTCGGTTTGCTGAGCTGTGGCTTTGGGAGCTCTGCTGCAGGGTTTGGAAATGCTCATCCTCACGCTGACAGGTTGCGCTGTTCTGAGGGGAGGAGAGGTGGCTGCTGCCACCCAGCAGCAGGGCACTCCTCTGCTTTTTCATATCATCAGGCAAAGGGTGTATAGAGCAGAGCCTCAGACCCATAAATCCAGTGCAATAAAAATACTGAATGTTAACTATTAAAAGTACTCCGAACAAAAAGACTCTGAAAGAGATAATTAAAAAAAACCCCAAAAAACCAAAAAAACCCAAAACAACAACTCAACAAAAAAAACCCCACAGAGTTTTCAATTACTGCTAAATGGAGCAATAAATGCACATACAGTCAGTGATGTATCCTAATTATTATTGTGAACTTCTGCCTTATTAGTGATGTACAGTGGCTGATGAGTGCAACAGGCTGCAAGAGGCAAGAAAGGGTTCTCCAGTGTTTCCCTTCTTCCAGAAGGTGTTGCTATTATACAGCTCTGTTACAGGCTCACGAAGTCATGTAGAAAGCAGTGTGGAATAAAATGTGGTAAGACTGGATAAAAAAAATGTAAACCATACTAAGTATATAGAATTCAGTCACAAGGATTTCTATTATGAAGGGAAAAGAGAGCCTTTAGTGTAGTACGTGTCCACAGTATAACTAGTTCGGCAAAATGTAAACACCAAATATTTCCACCAGAGATCTTTGCAACCTCACATACAGTAGCTCTACTTTTCTTTCTCATTAAGGACTTCTTTTAATAAAGAGGCCTTTGTGGACTGAATTGGGAAAAATAGCAGCCACCTGTAACTTTCTTTTAAAACCTAACAGTACATACAGAACATCTATCAAAAGCAGAGGAATTTGAAACCTGCAGACTTTTTAAAGAAGCAAGTTCCACACATGATATAAAACAAATGCCATGTGTGCACCAAGCCAAGCAAATTAACAAAAGGGCAGGGGCACTACCAATATTCCTTAAATAACTCAGGCTTAATAATGGGCCCTTTTCACACAAGCTCACAAAAGCTAAAATGTGTTTAAGAAGAAAAACATGCATTTTTATTGTATTGTGTGGCAAGAACCCTGATTTTTTTTCTTAATTTTTATTAAAAGCCCATTAGCCTAAGCACATGAATTCTCTTTGGGATATTTGTCAGTGAACGTAGCACCTTGGTGTGAAGCTGTTCTCTCTGGATAAAGGAGAGAGATTGGTTTTCCTGGACTGTTATATATTGCTGGCCTGTCAAAATTACTCTCCTGAGGTCTCTTCCTCACCAGATAAACATCACAGAAGACCCCTGAGTGTTGCTTTGTTTGCCCTTGGTGTTCAGGGACAATCCAAGTGTTGTGTGGGTACAGAGAACGATGCAGTGAACAGGCTGGTTTGCAGACAGGCAGAACTTGCTCCATTACTGCTGAGCCAGGCTGGTGTCTTTGGACACTCAACAGTTCTGTGTGTAAAACTGTGAAATATTCCCAAAGCTAGCACTTTTAAGTCAGGGCAAGTGTATTTAGCTCAATTATTCTTCAGAGCTCACAAGTCTCTTATTTTTCACAGCCCCTTATAACTTACAAAACCCTTAGTGTGACCTTTCATCTTCAGCTCTTGGTGGCTGATGTGCTCATGGTGAACCATGGTGGTGCTTTACAGAGATGTGGAGTCATTAGTGTTTCCTTGAAAAGGAAAAAAGAAGTATTTCTAACATGATCGTGCTTATGTTTTTCAGTTCAATGGAGAGTGACAAAGAGACAGGACAAAAAGATACCAAAAAAATGACTCACGCAGGAAATTTAAAATTACTCTTTGGCTGATAGAAACAGTCCTTTGTATAGAAGTGTTGAGCCCCATCTTCATTGGCTTTGAATAAGCAATACAACATGTCACACTTTGCTTTTCCTGTTGGCCTCCATTTAAACTCCTCAGTTTCCTGTGGTCACATCAACATTAAAAGGTCCTGGGCATAAAATATTTACCATCCTTCTATATAAAAAACAAAGGATCTCTACTACAGATTCCACTAGAGATGAACTCGGGCTCCTCTGTCCCTGTGATACAGAACTCTCTGTGACTACAATGTTTAAAAATCATTGCCTTTTGACTCCAGCCCTGTCTGAGTGTGCACAGCCTGAGATTAAGAACTGAGATATTGCCGTGCCAGTGCTATACTTGCCAGGTATCTGGAGCTGTTGATGGCTTGCCCTGTGTCTCAGGTGTTACAGAGGCTTCTGCACCAACTGCTCAAATGCAATTGGCATTCAAGACACTCCAGAAATTCTCCAGAAACCCTCTAGGTGACATTTTGTCAATGCAAGGGGCAAAAGGTATGAACAAGAGCCACCTGTGCCCACCAGAGACTGTATCCCAGTAGGGAAACCTTGAGCAGTCAGCCAGGCTTTATTGTGGTACCTTTGTGCTTCCAGAGTATCAGACAAGATTTTCCCTCTAGTTCTAAGTGCTTTGCAATCATTAACAAATAACTATATGTTTTAAGTTTTTGTTCCCCTTTGGAAAACACAGAAATATGTCAGAGAAGCTGAGATGACCAAAGTCACAAAGTCACATCAAGTATTTGAATAGAAAGGATTAGTTCTCATTTCCTCTTTTTCCAGGCATGGGTTTGTGCTGGAATTTATTCTCAGTAGTCTCCTATTGTCTTGCCATGAAATTAGATACAGCTTTTTGAGACAGGGGCATCACCTTCCTTTTTGTCTGTTACAGGCCTCACTAATTGTTGCCTCTAGGGACATAATGAGTATCACAAGCATTACTGTTGGGCTGGACTCTCAGTTGCTTGGTTATGTGATTTCAGTGAGCTTGAATTGGAGCCTGAACCTTGATTCAGCTTTAAATGCAACAGTTCAGGTGTATAACCGGGTCATCCTGGATCCACAAGCTGCTGTGCATCAGCTGAATGATGGCAGGTTGGATGCAGAGGCCTGATGCTGTCCCAGTTCCTCAGTTTTGCTGGTCACTTCAGAGAGATGTCTCCCCAGGTACAGGTCACAGTAGCGTTTTTAGCTTACCCAAACTGCAGCTGTTACTGCTGTTCTCTGCTATCATACTCAAAAGTGACTTATTTTGGTTAAGTACTTTTGATGTACAAATTGCATCATAGTATATTGGCTTAGGACAGGAAACAATTGCCTTCAGTGGAGAGATTTAGACATAGTAATTTGATCCTGTGCTTGTGGATGTGACCTGCTTGCCCTGAACTGGCTGAGCATCAACTGCCAGGCTTTGTTAGACTTTGTCCTCAAAAAGCAAGAGCCATGTACCATGCTACCAGTTGCAGTGAAGTAGTTGTTGTGCACTAGATGAAGTTCCTGAATGGATATGTATTTGTCAAACTAAATAGCTTAGTGAAATGTGCTTGCACATCAGCCAATGTAACTGAAGGGAATGAGCCATTACCTTTTTCCACCTTTGAAAACTTCTTCACCTTCTGCCTTTGAATGGGATTGTGGCTTTTGGATCCAGCTGTAGCAATGAAGGTAGATTGTCACTGTATAGTTCAAGAAACAAGATACCAGACTTTGGAACAAAGTGCTTCAGCTCTGAAGCAGTGTATTGTTTGCTATTATTCTGTTTCAACCAGTGGCTCTGGTTTTCCTCATTTATTTATTTGTATTTTTTTTCATCCCTTTTTAGAACAAACAACAAAGACAATGAAATATATTTTTTTGATTTTAACTGATAAATACATGTTCCCTATCCTCTTCCCATGTTCTTATTTTTCAGTACAATAAGGAAGAAAAATAAGAAAATAAAAAAAAGGAGGAAATCAAACAGCTAACAAAATTACTTTAAACAGAAGAATCTTTAAAGAGCAGAACAGTTATTTGCAAAACACTCTCATTTTTAAACAAAAAATGGTAGATGTTTTTAAATACCAAAACAGCCTTCAGGGTAAAACATCAGAACCAACTTTACTCCACTGCTATTTACATTGGTGCTGTTTTCCCTGACCTGGCTTTGCATTACTTGCCTGCCATAATAAAGTATAAAACCATGTTCAGTGAATGCAGAGTCCCCTCTCCTGGCTGGCTGCTTTCTTGACTGGGTGTTTGGTCTGATTAAAGATGAGACAGCTGAAAGTAATGAGCGACAGTTGCCCCTTTCTAATTTCAGGCAGCCCCTGAACTTTCCTGGGCAGGCAAGCCCATCCTCAAAAATAAATAGACTGAGTATTTCAAAGGCCTCTTCTGGGAAACTGTCAATGGCTCAATCAGATTTCAGAACAACCCCTGAACACCTGTAGCAATAAAAATGGGCCCTCTTGAATGTTTCTGATCTCTTGTTTGACCAGTACAGGTCACTGTTGTCTCTGTGCAGCCTGTGACTGGTGAGGAAGCGTGTTGTGCCACCAGCTGTAGAAGCCAAAGGAAAATAATTGCATCACACAGGGAATTTTTTTTTCTCCCATGCAGGAAAGGGCAGGCTACACAGTAGTCATCAAGCTGCAGTCCCTGAGGTTTTATTTTGTTGTTCAGTGCTGAACAGTCTGGTCAGACACCAGCACTCAGCCACTGAACTCTGTGTGTCCCAGCGCCAGCTGCTTGTGGCCTCTGCATCTGTCTGCTGGTCGGTCACTGGAGACTGGGTGTTTATCACTCTCCAGGCAATCTAGATGTTAACAGGGCTCCTCAGGGGCTCTTCTGACTGTCACCAACATAACCCTCACAGACAGAGGTGAGCCCCATATCACTCTTCCTCCCTTACTCCACATCTTTGTGGCACCTGCAGCAGGGCCAGCTTGTTGCTGCTCTCCCTAGTACCAAGGAGCATGGCTATGTGAGCTTTCCTTGAGGCAAGGAGGGAGGAAAAGAAACTAGGAGGAAATAATCTATGATCTTCAATAAACAGACAAATTTTGCTGGGGAAATGGCCCTTGCATGGTTTGCTGGCTGGATTCAGCATTGTGGGGCCACAGTTAATCAGGTCTGCCTTTGCCACTGGGTTTCACAGCAGCTGGAGCCATATCCCAGAGGAGGCACAGATAATTCAGCTGCTGGACAAACAAGGAATTAACACAATAATATTAAGCAAGAAATATCACCATGAGCTTCTGCTTCTTTGCCCTCTTCCCTTCCACCCCTTATGGAAGGCTGTATTAAAAACCAGACCTTGGCTGATGGTTTAGAGATGAATATTTGACATATTGAGATGGATAATTGGAGCGAGTGTTAGGGCTGCCTTTTGCCAGGGCACAATTGGGAAGGAGGCAGTGGACCCCCCTCAGCTGTGCTGGGTGCTCAGGCATGGCCAGAAGTCCTGCCCACTTCCAGCTTTTTTTGGTATGCCAGGCCAGAGAGAGCTTGCTGTGTGTAACCATAGCAGCGTTCTGGGGCAGAGGGGACTGCACATTTGCTCCTTGTCTGCTCTGAGAGCTGAAGAGAACAGGTAGGGGAGGATGGTCAGGTGTGCCACAGCATCACCTCATCCCAGTGGGGAGAAACCCTTCCTGAGCCTGTGGGAGAGCCCTATGGGAAGTGGCTTCTTCTCTCTGCCATCCCAACCCTCACGCCTTTGCAAGAAGTGGCTGAAACCTGCTCAAGGGAAAAACAGTGTTAGTGGGAAGCTGAAAAACATGCCAATGCACAATCCTTTTGCTGGCTTTCAGCATCTCAGTGCACCAGGGATCCATATTGTTCTCTGAATTGACCTGTCCCTGAAAAACCTCTTTGGCTGGTAAATAAAGTGAAGAATCTCTCAACCTATTTGCTTACGAAAAAGGCATGAGAGGGACACCTGGCATTTCTGCACTTTCCTTCTCAGTCCTGACAAGTAAACTACTAATGAAGTACTTGAATACTGTCGCCTCCTTATGTAATCCCATATGCCCCAGGATCTGCTTTTCACCTGAATTATTAAATGTCCACCCTAAGGAGAGAGATTTTATTGATGAAGCAACCTAAAATGGGGGTCCTACTGACACAGATTAGGGAGTGCCCCCAGCATCAGTTGCTTTACATTCAGGTTCCATGTGAAGCATCTGCACTGGACTGAAGCCCTTCCCCATTCAGTTGATACTGGCATGTTTAAAAATACCTATATACCACCATGGATCAGAGGAATGTGAAGGCTACTCATTCAGACAAATGTAAGCCACAGAAAAATGGTCTTCAAAACAATCAAGTTATTCTTCTTGCCAACCAAAGTGGTACAAAGAGAAGTGGATTGCTGTTGTTATCCAATTAAAAATGCCCAGGCAGCACTCAGATGAAATCTTACACTGGATATTATCTGTGTTTTCATAGATCAGCCCACCATGGCAGCCAAGAGTGAGAAGCTGGGCATTTGAAGGACATGCATTGCCCTCACAGTTGGAAGGAAATTATTTGGGATCATAGTTGTCCTTCGCTATTCCTTGGTATTATTTAATGCTCCTATTTCAATAATGCCCTGAGGCTTGGATCAAAAACTGGCAATGAATAGAGTGCAGTCAAACTCTTCTTGCTCTTGCTGCTCTTACCCTGTCACTGGAGAAATCACCTTTCCCTCAGACACTCTCCTTTTGCAGGTTTTCCTCTCCTTTCCCTAGTCAGAAAGTGTGTTGGCAGCTTTCCCACTGAGGAGTGGGATGTGCTTACTGGACACTCATCCATCACCTCTTACGTATCAGTCACAGTATTTGGTTTTGATTTGCATGTGCTTTTGGAGATGCAAATTGCTGAGCATATGCAGACTGCTATGGGTGACATAAAGTAGATGGGGAAAATAATATTGTTCTTTATCTAGAACTTCACAAATATTAAAAACTGCAACATGTCATTTATATTTTATTCTTGTTTAAAAATACCATTAATATATCTGTCTTGGGACTTACTAAATGGCTTTGACTTACTATCCTTGCCACATCCACTATGTGTTGTATGTTTTATAGTTGACATGTCCATTTGTTCTGTCCAGCTACTGATCTTGAAGTGAAATGTCCCAAAACTTGATGCTTACTCTTCACCTAGTAGGTGCCCTGATAGAATATGGATGGCAATAATCGAAGTGACCTGCAATTTCCATGAGACAAAACTTTGCTTAATCCAGTCAGTAAAAACCCCCAGCAAAACCAGTACAAATAATCTCTGAGTATCAGTCTTTTCCTCATGAAAGTTGTCAGGCAATTGCTCTTCTTCAGATGGAAAGAAATTGAAGAATTAGTCTTGGTCAGTTGGTCATCTGGGCTTCAGGACTGGCAAAATTGGAGGTATAACTTGTCTGAGGCAAGAAATCAAGGTAGATTCAGGTTCATCTCTTAACTGAGGCTGCCAATTTGTCCTTTTTCCTTAATGGCCTACTGTTTAATTAAAGCAGGATGCAAGGAACACGCCAATACCTTTGTCATATCAACTAGTGAACATTATTCTAGTGCAGCCCACTAGTCTTCACACTTAAATAATCAAAGGGATTGATCTTTCTACTGCTACAGTTAAACATGATATTCAGTGTCCCTAGGGAGACATAGGTCATCTGTAACAAAACCACTTGACATTAAAAATCTGAAGAAAAGAATCAGATTAGATTAGAGTAAGGAAAGTGGGAAATTTGATGGAACATACAGGATAAAGCACTTGAACCAGAAAACAATTTAGGAGATTGGGAATATCACTTGTAATACTAAAAGAGAAATAAATGGGGGTATTTATCGTTGTTCACTCACTCCTAACAAAAATAACTATTGCTCAGTTAGTCAGAGCATGGTGTTCAACACCAAGGTTGTGGGTTCAATACTTGTATGGGCCGTTCACTCAGGAGTTGGGCACAATGATCCTTCTGAGCCCCCTCGACTCAGAATAACCCGTGAAAATCTGTGAAATTGTGCAGAAGCCCACCCGATTTGTAAAAATGGTTTGTTTAATTTACAAGACATTTGGAAGCATGTGATCACTATGGAATTATAATGCTTACAAACACCACCTGTTGAGGAAATTGTGTTAATATTTCCTAATTTCACAGGGAGAAATGGAGAATGAGGAGATTAGACTCAGGCTAGAAAGAGAAAACCAAGAGTTTCTGCTTCCTGTGCCTTCACCTGCAGTTGTTAGTTCATGAATGATGTCCTTTCCTCTCCAGAAAATATAGGATGCAAAAAGAATTCCAGAAAAGCCACTGATGACAGATCAAAGAAGAAATATACAGATGCTGTAAGCAGTATGTAGTTATACTCCAGGATTTTCCATATTTTGCTTTGCCCATCAATATTGATTCAATCCCACAAAAGTGTGTAATGTTTCAATACACTATGATGTGTTCTTTTAGTTTCTTGACTCATGAGAAAAGTTTGGGATCTTATCAATCCAGGAACTCTTTTTCTTTGTTTTTTTTTTTCTTTTTCTTTTCTCTCATGTAATACATTAAAGCCAACTAAATTGTTGAAAACTTTTTGAAACTCAAGAAGTCAAACAGTTAATTGAATTATGCAGGTCAAGGGTCTTCTCCCATCGCTTACAGCTGTGAGGATGTGAACAGCTCCGATCCTGTAATATTTAGATGCTTACTTTGTTCTAAGTGATTGTTCGGTGAGCAGTGTGGTGAAAAATCTGATCTTCTGTCTTCTCTGAGCATTGCTAGAATGGGTGTTGGATGGTCCTCCTCTCCCCTGGTAATAATTCAGGGTCGTATTTAGAGTGACCAATTTAACTGAGTACATTCTGATCAAAGTTAGCATGAAAGTAACTATCTGTTAAGTTAGAGGTCCATGATTTTTTTTTTATGGTAAATGTTGGAACAAATAGTATCCCATATTGGTTCTGTAATTAAGATATGCATATGTTGGCTCCAAAGATCCCTAATTACATCTGCTTTGGGGATGCTGTTACAGAGAAGTTAATTGTATACAGTTGCTGGAGAGACAGTAGAGGAGCTTAGTCTGAAGTATAGGAAAAGCTTAGAATAGTAGCTTTGGATCACCATTTATCTTGTAAGTTCTTATCCACAGAAATTATTTCAAGTGTGCGTTACCCTACACATTTTATTTAAAAAATGATAGATATTTATATTTTGAATGTAGCTTTTCAGCTGTGGGCTTCCTTTTCTTTATTAAATCAATGACAAAACTCCCAGGTCCCAAATAATTGATGCTGCTCCTGCTGAAAATGGCTTGCTTTATGTGGTTTCTTTTATCCAAAGACTCCTGAAACAACATCATGAGCCAAGTTCAGCACCATAAGGGATTCTTAAGGCCAAGTGTACAACTTCGTCAGAGAAGCTGGGTGGGTGTGTCAGATGCACAGTAAAAATCTCCTGTAGGAATTCTTCCTCTGTGTTGATGAGATGTCAGAACACAAGGACCAAGAAGCACATGGTATGGGGATAAAAAGGCAGAGTGCCATGGAACTTCAAGCCACAGTGTACTAGGGGCTTCTGGCAGGCTGCAGAAAAAGAGCAGTGCTGATCTGGATTAGACACACCAGGCTACAGCCTGCTAGTGACTAAAAGAGTGATTTTAAAATTATCCATGGATGGATGCTCTCTGATGATGTAGGCAGAAATCCGAAGTGATGCTTCCCATCTGGGCACTGGCAACCTTGCAAACAGCAAGAGTTAAAAATTAACAACCTGAGGACAAGTCAAAATACACTCCCTGTCTGTAAATCAGAAAGGACTGACTGCTTCAAGCTCAGCCAAATCTGGCTGCTGCTCCCTTATCCCCCACAAGCACCATCACAATAACAGCAGCTGATTTTCCTCACACCCACCTCGGAGATTTCTGGGGGTTTTGGCCAGGTTTGCATCCCCATATGATTCAGCCTACTTTTACTTATGTTTAGCGCATTGTGTAATAAGTAAAGCTTACATAAGCTGGGGACTGTGGCTCCAGCTTCACAAACCTTCATCAAAAATAGGAGATCAGAAGCAGGATAGCAACTCATGTAGGTTTTTTTTTCTTTAGCACAGATACAAAATTAACTGTCTTTGGATTAAATACTCAGCTCTTTCAATTCTGTGTAGAACTATTAATTCCTACTTGATAGAGGTAATTTATACCTTGCTGGAGGTCTGGTTCTCATCAATAAATGTCCCAGTGTTGAGATCTTGACAGTAAATAGTCAAAATAATGGGGACAAAATTTTGACACATTAAATTCAGGGGGATTTTTTTCATTACCACCAGATAAGGCCTTACCTTATCCCAGAACAACCAGCTATTCAAAGTAAAAAACAGACCCTGCTGTGTATCTCTGTTCCTCTCCTGAAACCGTTCCCACTAGAACAGCCAGCAATCCCGGCTCCAATTCATTTTATCTAGAAAAGGTAAACAGAAACCGCCAGTTTCTCACAAGAAGATGTTTGAGTGTCTTACTGAGCTCATCCAAATTGCAATCAGTAAGCTATAGGTGCATGGAACATTTTCACAAGGTCTAGACAACAATATGATTAACGGGTTTTCCCTAATACCTTAACAGCCCCTTAAGGACGAGTTTCCTTGCAATAGATTTGCAAAAAATAGAATAGGAAAGCTTATGAAGAAGTAAATATTATCTACATCATATCTACTCACCTGAGTAATGTATTCTAAAGGTTAAATTAATTACACTGCTCTCTTTTAAGGTGAAATTGCTTCTAAAAATGTATGTACTTTCAGGTTTTGGCTAAGTCTGTGATCACTGTTACATTGTTGTAGACCCAGAATTGTGCTGCTGAAATTTAGTTATTGCAAAGTTATCCTGTGATGTACATCAGTCTCTGGTCGTGTGTTTTAAAACATCTGAGTTGTTGTAAGTCTAGTGGGTTTTTTTAACTTATGCAAAAGAAATTCATATAAATATTTCTAGTAATGAAGGAGTTAAAAAATACAGTCTGAGAAAGGCTGAGCTACAGCCCGGGCAGCTTCTGTATTTAAGGATTTATTTTTTCAGTGTCTCTGCACCTTCAAGTTTTCTGTTGTTGGGTTTTTTCTTTTTTCTTTTTTTTTTCCCCTTTACAATTTAATCTTTCACATAATGGGACAGACACAAAGCCTTGGTTGGAAATCTCCCCCTACCCTGTTGCAATATTTATAAAGCTGTGCTTTTTAAACATGCTGCAAGATGGGTTTAGTAAAACAAAAGGCATTACAATTTATTGTTCCAAGATTATTGATTCAATAAATTAACAATAATTTCCATGGAGGGTAGGAGTCCTGGCACTATAAAAGTTTATTTATCTGCACTTTAACTAGCATTGATTAGACTATTCAAATTGTCCCAGCACTATATAATTGCTCTTTATAGGTGGAATGTCCTCTGCTGTGCAGGAGACAGTAAAATAAACATTCAGCTAGAAGTGACAATGGCTCTTTTAAAAGCCAGGTNTTTTTTTTTTTTTTAATGAGGGAAGAAGGAGTTTGTGCAATGCTTTAAAAACACAGCCAGCTTTGGCCAAGCTACCTTGTGACATTGCAAGGACAGACAAGCAAAAGGTTGCTGAAGATTGCTATTGTTCTGAGAGGCACGGGGCTTAAATATAGTAGTTATATCTTCATATTTGACTATATCCAAACGAGAAAGACATTTCCTGCTGCTGTTTTAAAGAGCCACTCCTTTTGCACTGGAGTGCCAGGTGGATTTTTTTGTTGCACTTGCTTTTCCCTTTCTCTTTTTTGTTTCTGAAGTGCCCACTGAACCTATTCAAGGTAACTGTGAAGCTATTGTAGATATGTTAATAATTCAAGCAAAACAAGCCATACTTCCTGATTCACATTCACTGTGAAGGGCTGCTCAGAAAGGAACATTTGGCCACCACGGAGAACAATAGATGATTTACTTCACAAGCAATTGTGTTCTCCTTATGGAAAATACTTAAGACAGTTACGTTTTTTAGACATGGAGTTATGACAGGTCTATCTTCTGATACCTATGATAACACTGCTTTTATTTTACAACTCTGTTGATGGAAAAGATTAACAGCACCTTTCCCCTCTTTCGGTTTTAATAAAACATCCAACTGCTAGAAATGTCACTTAGAACCACAAGCTTGCAATAATGAAAACAAATTATGCATCTTAGTAACCCAAGGTGGATGATTAATGCAGGCTTTAAATGATTGTTTGTGTTAAATTGTTTCTCCAAATGCAATTCAGGAATTTGAAGTTGTCAGATTAACTGCTGTATTTACTGGTCTGTTTGATTAGGTGAGCATAGTTTTATATTCCCTCTTGGAGACCTAAATAGCAACCATTTCCTACCAAAACAGCACACAAAACAAAGGCCCCATTCAGAGGACTATTCAGAGTGGGCAATGCTCTATAGCCCTTTGTATCCTGAAACAACATGGTTACTGAAGTGACTCTAAAAGGTACAACATATTTTAAAAGAAAATAATAATGGCCATTAAGATAACTGTTGGAATATTATATTTTTGTCTAAAGGTGAATATATTCCATCATCAATTAATGGATTAATTTTCTTATTGAGCTTAATGACATCACTCAGAGGCTTTTATGATTAATACTGTAAAACAGGGTTTAATGAATACATTTAAAAGGATGGTTGATATTCATTTGAAACTGTAATCCTCACTGCCAGAGTTTGTCCACTCTGTACTCTTTTCATGAACATCCATGGAGTTGAATTTTAATAAGCATTCCTAGGAAATGAATTCTAGGCTTGAATGTATGATTTTTTAACCAAAGTAAATTATAATTTCTTTTTCTTTGGAACTTTTGCACCAGAAACTTGGTCATCAGAGCCAATCAGAGAATGGAAATAATGTCATGTGTCTTCTTTCTCTTTTATTCCAGTCAACAAGTGCATAATAAGCACAGCTTGAACTTTGATCATCACAGTTCAAATATCAAAACAAATGAAGTGTTTGCAGTAGATTTTGATTAAAATTGTGTAGTACCTTTCTATGTCCAGATTAGATACTAGGCATTTTTCTCTGAGTTTGATGATAAGTGTTTTTATACATGCACCTTTCAAGAGCAGCTGGCTTTGCTGGGACAGTGGAAAAACACTGAGGAATAACAAATATTATTAATAACTTCTTGGTATATCTGGGCAAAGCCAACCTGATTGCCACATCATTCCTGAGAAGGGAGGGAAGTCATAGGACACAACATCTTTCACCTTCTCTTGTTGCAATTTCTTTTATTCCTTTTGAAGGATGACTTATGGTAGGAACAATTACCAACACCAGTGGAGGTGGGGAGAGCTGCCTTCAGCATCTCATGCCGATGGTCAACGGTGTAGCTGGAGGAAAGCCAGAATTGTTGTATGGAAAGACTCTGGTATGGGCACACTTGCATGCCACCCTGCTGAACTGCTTTAAGAACTGGAACAGCCAAATTGTTAGGCTTAGGGCTGGTTTTACATTGTGCAGGGAGGATGGAGAGATTGGAACTGGTGCAAGAGGGAACATGGTCTCACCAGAGCAGGAAGTTTCTGAGTAAGAAATTGTTGGAAGTTGAGAGAGTCTTTTTGAGAAATGCCCCTTTCCTGCTCTCTTTCTACACCATTTCCCAGGTATCCACTTGTGGCCACAGTAGGAGACCAGATAGTGAGCCAGATGATCTTACCCACTGCAGGTGTTTTGCTTGTAGTTTCTTGGGATTATCCTTTCTAGAGTAATGTGGTCCCTTTGTCATTCATGTGGACCTAGGTGTGGTAATGCAACATACACAACATTAGATTTAGAGAGATCAGAAAACATCTACCTTCACAATTATTTCTTTTTTGCTGGTTTGAGGGAGTCAAGCATCATATAAGATGAATACCAGTGAAATTCAGAGAGGTTATTATGGTTGTCCAGCTCAGGAAGCTATAAAGTCTTCATCAGTACTGACTCCAAAGCATCCTCTATTGCATCAAGCATCTTCTCAGACTTGGTTGTTGCTTTTTTCTCATCTTTATGGAGAAATACATGATATTCTGCCTGGCTAGCAAAGAAATGTAGCTCTAAGAAAATTTCTGTGGCTCTGTGCTCTAGATTGCTAAAACCTTATTAAAACAACAGACTGGGAAAAATCTAATGAATGCATTCCTGCCTATGAGGACACATGCTTCTTCTCCATAGTTATTTAAGTTACAGAGTTGGAAATCTTCAGGCAATGCCTCTGCAGTCTCCTTTCCAGGATCCCAAGTGAACTATGTTGAATGGTTGTCAAAAATAGGCACACTACTTCCCAGCCTGCCTCCCAGCCACTGGCAGTAAGGGGACAGCCGAGACGCTGAGTGAGACAAGGATGGTATAACTTAGAGGGGTAGCTCAAGAGTTGGGAAACTGCTAGTTGGAGAACATCCACAGGGTTCTCAAAGATATCTTGAATCCTGCAGGAAGTGAGACACTCAAAGTGGAACTCTAACACTGAAATCAGTTACATGATTTGATGCAGTGCTGCTGTAGCAGTCTCAAGGACTAGATGGCAAATTATGAAGGTACAAGCAAAGGGCGGAGCTTTTGCCATCAAGTAGCAATGCTAAAGCCCTGAGGAAAAAACCAGAAAATCTGTTCATTACATTTCTTATATTTCAGTTAGGAATTTACAGCTCATAATTGTTCATATTCCTAATGAAGAGATGAGTATATTTCAGCTAGTGGTGAACTATTTCTCCTCCATTTCTGCAGTACTCAGGGCAAAATACTTATACCAGCCACATACAGAAAAGCAGCCTGGCAGGCTGGACTGTGATTTTAGTTTGAAGGAAATGTGCATCACAGGAAACTGCCCTGGTGATACCTTCTGCTATTTACATTTACCTTTCAAGTAAAGCAGTTCAGCTCAGGTGTGTTGCTAGAAGTGCTTCAAGGTGAGCAGCTGGACATCAACTTCCATGAAAACCTCTTTGGTTCCTGGAGTTGGCCTGTTGGTTGGTCTGGGGGTCAGATGCTTGCTATACACCCTTTGACTCTCTGGTTGGGCTTGCCTTTAAAGATGATCCTCACCCACTTTCCTTTACTTAGCAGTTTGCTGATTAGTACATTTGTTTCCCCTTCCTTCTGACTGCCAGCAAAAATTTCCTTTTCCTTGACTAATTATGACATGTAAAATAAGATCCCTAAAGAGTCCCAGCTCTCCCCTTTGTTAAGGAACTGCCAGTTTGCAAAACTTCAACTTACTGAAGGCGCTTTTCTCTAGCAAAGCAAAATAAATCCAGTTGCACTGAAGACTCTCAATTTCTGAAGGCTGTTCCAGAAGAGCAGCCACCTCCAAACAGAGCACTCAAATCGCGTGTTAAAAGACCAGTTGAATGACTCTGCAAATATGAAACAGGAGTTTCACAGCCAATGTGAAATCACACTAATTTAATTGTATTAGCTGATTTGTATTTTATATTGCATTGGGTTTGCCTGGCAAGGTTTAGGTAGTGAGGGGACTACAGAAGTGGCTTTTGTGAGAAGCTGCCAGAAGATTCCCCCATGTCTGACAGAGGCAATGCCAGCTGACCCAGCCACTGGGCAAGGCCAGGATTGCCAGGAATGGTGGAAGCACCTCTGGGATAACGTATTCAAGAAAGGGGAAAAAAGCTGCACAACAGCAATCAGAGAAAGGGGTGAGAATACATCACAGCAACAACTTTGCAGACAGCAGGGCCAGTGAGGAAGGAGAGGCAGGAGATGCTACAGGTTCCAGAGCAGAGATTCTCCTGCAGCCCGTGGTGCAGACCTCAGTGAGGCAGCTGTGCCTCTGCAGCCGATGGAGGTCTGCGGTGGAGCAGAGATCCACCTGCAGCCGCTGGAGGACTCCATGCTGGAGCAGGTGGATGCCCAAAGGGGGCTGTGACACTGAGGCAATTCCACACTGGAATAGCTCCTGACAGGACCTGTGGAGATAGGAGACCACAGTGGAGCACGTTTGCTGGCAGGACTTGTGACCACATGGCGGACCCATGCTGGAGCCAGGCTGTTCCTGAAGGACTGCACCCTGTGGAAGGGACCCATGCTGGAATAGTTCCTGAAGAACTGCAGCCTGTGGGAAGGACTCACACTGGAGAACTTCATGGCAGACTGTCTCCCATAAGAAGGACAGCAGGGGAAGGGTGTGAGGAGTTCTGCCTGTGGGGAGGAAGGAGTGGCAGAAACAATGTGTTTGAAAACACCAGAAAAAAATGAAGACCCCATTCCCAGACCCCCTGTGCTGCTGTCAGGGAGGAGATAGAGAAATAGGGAGTTGCAGTTAAGCCCTAAAGGAAGGGAGAGATTGGAAGAAGGTGTTTCTAAGACTTGGTTTTATTTCTTCTTACCCTACTCTGATTTGATTGGCAATAAATTAAGCTGTTTTCCTTAAGAGTCTGTTTTGCTTGTGATAGTAATCGGTGACTGATCTCTCCCTGTCCTTATCTCAACCCCTTAGTCTTTTGTAGTATTTTCTGTCCCCTGCCCAGCTGAGGTGGGCACCTGGCATTGAGCCAGGGTCAACCCACCACATACATTGACATGTTCAGCCATCACATAAGGACTTAATGATTTAAAACCCCCGAAAGAGACATGTGTTACAGATTGCAGATTTTCAGGTTTTCAGTGGGTGTTCATTTCTTTCTCCATATCAGATATCTCTGGCAGGACTAAGTGCCACAAAAGATGTCAGTGTCTAGGTCACAGGTGTCATGTATCTTTTCAGTATTGGAGCTTGAGCCTGAATACTCAGTGAGACCCACTGAAGTTCAGTGTTCAGCTTCTGCTGCTGAGTGTCATCATATTTTGGAAGCTAATTTCCTTTGAAAATCCCAGCACAAAGGAACATCAAAGAGCAATGACTGAACATCATATTATTGTGAAATGAAAGAAGCAGGAAATATATAGTGAAGAGCTTTTTTTTTTTTTCCTGCAAGACTCCATTACCAGTAGAAAACACAGGGAAAAGTGGAGACTTCTAGAGGTAACCTCAAAATATTTGTGACTAAAATACTCACTTTTTGTTTCAACAAAGTTCAGATTCTTTTTAAGGAAATAGCATGCTAATAAAAATGGTGGCCAGCAAAAAATCAGTCTTCACAGGAGTAAGAACAAGAGTCCTTTGGCTAGCTACTCTTGTACTGAGGAACAGGAGACTGAATTGTTCCTAGCATTAAAATTGAAGAGGTGCTGTCTTTCTCTGCAGATGTTATTTGTGCTGTCAGCTAGAGGAGAAGATCCTGAAGCTGGATATTGTGCCCCTTGCAAAACATATTAAGCTAAGGCAATGCATTTGTCCCTATCTCTGTGTAGGTAACAGGGCCTTGAGGGTCCCTGTCCAGACTCCCTCCCCTCTGCCCACGGCCTTGGGACCATCACTTGCTGCCCCAGTAATGCCACAGCAGGGCTGATCTCCAGCTCCCCACAGCCCTGCCCTGCCTGGCTCTGGGTCCACCCCACACTAAAAATGTTATTTGTGGTAGCCACATACAGCACAGAAATATCTCAGCTATCAGTATATAGGCTGCTTTTTGCAGGGCTTATATTTAAAAAACACCCAAACTTATTATTGAGATTCATGAAAAGAAATAATTCCATTGTCTTTAGTCTGCTTCCACTACCTGCAGTAAGAGATTTTTTCTCCCTTCAGTTTTAATGGGATCGAGGGCAGGTCAGTATTGAGGATTTTGAGCTCTTGTCCAGTATTGCTGCAAGTTGAAAGCACTTGATACTGAAGTCACTAAGAGTCTGTTTCCACTGCAGTATGAACAAGAGTATTGCCCCTAACATGAATCTAACTGGCACAAAAAACTCCTTAACTATTTATATGAGTTGTCTGGCTTGTTGTGGAAAAGAGGGGGAATTTGCTGTGGTTCACACACCTCAGTGGTTGCTAACCCTGAAGTAACTCAAGTACTATTTTTCAGCATGGCTCTTCTCACTTAAGCTTCCCTAACTGTAGAAGTGGGTAGGCAAGTGGAGCTAATTCTGTAGCAAATATATAGCGAGAGATGGCTGATTTTACTGAATTATTTTACAGCACAACAAGCTGAATTATAGCTCATGTGGCATGGAACCATGTTTATACATATTTTCCTAAAATTCTAGAGTAAAAAAAAAAACCTCTGTGTAGAACAATATTGGAATTCATGAGGAGAATTACCTTGAATAAAGAAATGGTGTCTGTAATCGGTGACCTTATGCTAAGAGGAGCAGAGTTTGTATGGCAACTGGAATTTTTGTAGATAACTTTAAGCAATGACTGTTGACTGGATTAACATGCTGCCTTGCCTTCTGCTGATCTGTTACTCAAGACCAAAAATGGTTTGCAATTGTGGAGTGCTTGCACTATATACAGTCCTGGAGCTCAGAAGCATTAGATTGAATGGTAACAATCAAATCAGTTAGTTAATGAGACTGTGAGATCTGGGATTGGCATCCCTTAGCTCCCAGCAGTCAGTAATATATAGACTCTGTGTGTATACGTGCTGAAGCTTAATTTGCAATCCTATTTAGAGGGGGAAAAAGGCCACACACACAAAAAAAAAAAAAAAAAGAAGTGCAAACAGGGTTCTTTTCACAGTGGACAGAGAATACTGTTAAACAGAGGAAGCACAATATCCCTTTTCATAGCAAGAGATCAAATGTCTGCAGAAGAGTTTAATTTATACTTCTTCATGTGCCAGAGCTGTGTCTGAGACATTGCAGCGTTTCAGAAGTTTCAATCAAGTCATAGTTTCCAGTACAGATGACTTCATCCCTTTTAAAATAGAACAAATAGAATAAATGGAATTCCACATAATCATGGTAGGAGCTGGGATTATAGGAAATTAAAACACATATTAAAAAGCAGAGTTCTGTGCAGTAAATAATTGTGACATGGAGCTTGGAAAGTAGTGCTTGGTCCCTTCTCGGTAGTTAATGGGCAACGAAGGTCTTTGGCTCTGCAGCTTTCTGTAGCGTGAGGGTGTGGGTGTATCCTAGAGGAGCATGATGAGAGTGATGGTGGATAATGTGCAGCATCACATGTAATGCTGTTGCTGCCTTTCCAGAAGAAATATTAAAATTACACTCGATTGCAACCCAGGCAAACTCTGGCTGATGGGAATCAGACATGGGCTTTACAGTCCACGCACCACCATGCAGCTTTGATTGCTTTCCCCAGTTAGGTCCTCTCTTCCCTAGCTGTTACAGAATATTTCACATCTCCCAGCCACAGCTCTGCGTTGGCAGTCAGAGAAAAAGTGTTGATGAATTCTGTCTCAAATTTCTGCATGTCTGAAGAAAACCCTTATAAAATAGCAGCATATATTAAACTGATATCCCCCAAACAGAGAAGTAGCTCACTGCAGCCTGGAATGCTTTGAACTCCTGCTGTAAGACAAGTGTTTGCAGTAGTTATTGCAACAGGAGAAAACCAAACTAGAAACATGTTGTTCCTCAATTATAGTATTTGCCCAACAGTGCCTTCATTGTGACCCATTTTTGGCATTAAAAAAAAAATAAAAGAACTATCAATAACTTATTTGTGACATGGCTGAATTCCAGCTCACATCAGAACTATTTCATTAGGCAATAGACAAGCATGCAGTGAAGAACAGCCATTGCCCCCAAAGGGCTGTTTTGTCTGCATAAATGAATGAGAGTCTAAGATATTGCATGTGTTACCTTAAGTCACAGAAGAATTCAGAAGAATGGCTGGGAACGGAATTCTTACTGAGTCACAATCCTTTGTCATTAAAGATAAGCTCCCTCAGGTTGTGTGTGTTTTACGTATGTGTATGTATGCATGAATACAATCACATTTGTCTAGTTTGACATGCAGGCTGAATTGTGGGTCTGTAACATGCATATTTGTATGCTCTTTTACATCATGTCTAACTATGGTAAAGATTACACCGGCAGACTAATTCCATTTGTGAAGGTTTCTGTTTAAAAGCAAGTGAAACTCTGGAAGAAAAGGAAAATTCATCACCGGTGAGTTGGTTGAATCCAGCCACATGCTGTATAATATAACTTATCCTTAGGAATTCATGCCTCCATTGGGTCTGCCTACCAGATAAGCTACGCTGAGATGAAAGTGAGTTGCATCAGATCCTGGTGCCCGGAGCACACAGTTCAGGCTCTGTTTCTTTGTTCAGCTGGATGTTATTTAACAATCAGTGTTCCCTCTCTCAGAAAAAGAAGTTAATCAAGGGGGAGATATACAGGTAAAAGTTTTATGCATGGCACTGTGTTAATATCTCTGAACATTTCAAAAGTGTGTGTCAATTACTTGTGTCAACTCAGCTTCTTTAAAAGTTTAACCTGGATTGCTTTAATCGCAGAAAACAGAATTGTCTTCATTGTTTTTGGTAAATGCAGTCTCCTGGTGACATCAAAGATTATAGCAACTGCAAGGCACTAGTTTGCCTTTGTAGTTCCAAGTTCCTCAAAAAACTTTTAATGTATTCTTGTAGGTGTAACTATGCGTCATAAATATACCCGCCAACAAGAGACAAACCCTAACTTGAAAACAACTGTTAATCGATTACTGCAGAAAAACTGACAAACTCGAAGTGAATAATGCTAAAAGGTGTTAATTTGTGGATTTCTGTAGGCTTTGAAAAGCAAAATTAAGTCTGTATGGGATTTTGGATGTGTAACATAAACTGTGGGCCATGTGCCTTTCTTGCATAAATCAGCATCATTGCACTGAAAGCCAGGAGAGCTGTGCTGGGCTCAGCTGAGAAAGTGGCCCATGACTCTGAACACATGGTGATCAACATCAGTTTTTGTTTGGTTTCATGTATTTGGGAAGGGAGGTAAAAGAATGTAATGGGAATTTGATAAACTATTACTTAAGTCTGTAAACATTTTTCGTTTTCTGCACTATCATTGCTGCCACAGCCTGGTGTGAATTGCATATGAACAATGTTTTATGCTTGACTGAGCTCTAGACCCCCAAGCCTTGGGGACCCTGGCAATGATGCTAGGAGATTATGTGATCCACAGCAACAGGATTCCAGGCAGGCAGCAGACAGTAGCCAACACTGGCAATCAAGAGGGGCAGTGCTGGCAGCTCTCAGCATTATCCTAGCTTGCTAAATGGCTCCTTTTTCCATGTAAAAATGCAGGCATGGACAAAAAGACTCATCTTCAGAGCTAGGCAGAATTTTTTCACTGAAACTTCCTACCAGGTCTGTATATTTAGCTCCAGAAGAAACAAATTCACAAATCCGTCAAAAAAATTGAAATTCTGAATTTCAAAAAGAAATGTTTTGACTTTTTTTTTTATTTGAAGTGTTTTACTTTGTTATTTTAAATTTCACTGACATTCATAATTTAAAAAATAATTATGTCAACAAAATGAAGGAAAGGTTCATTCAGCTGGAATAAAATTAGAGGAAAAACCTGCATTTTGTTGGTTAGCAAAGTAAAAGATCACCTTAGTAATAAACTTCTCTGCTTCTTTTCCTTTGCTCCGTCCTTCTCTGCATGATTTTTCAGTGGGTATAGGAACATATAATGAGGAACGAATTCACATGGAAGACCATTAGGATATTTGTTGAGATGGATATCAGATGACATCTAACTCCAGTGTCCTAGAGAGTCAGGTGAACTGTACCTTTGCCTTCGTGGTAGAACTCAGTTGGGAAAGGCAGAGAAGGAAACAAACAAGAGCCAAGTTTTATGTATGTTATGTACCTATACATGTATTTTTCTTTCAGTACTTCAAGTTAGAATTGGAAAATCTCCTTCATGCTGCTTTTGGGTTGTACTTGCAAAACTTAATATAGTTTTTTCCCTTGACTTGGTAGAGAAGAGGAGAAAGTAGTGACCATCATGGATTGCAGGAGCCATTGAAGTTCACTGGGTATGCAATGTCATGCAGCTGAACTTCCCCAACTCCATTCTCGTAGCTGTCATGTGATAATCTTAGAATGGTTTGAGTAGAAAGGGACCTTAAAGACCATCTAGTTCCAACTCCCCTGCTGTAGGCAGGGACAACATCTACTAGACCAAGTTGCTCAGAGCTCCATCCAACATGTCCTTGAAACACTTGCAAGAATGGGGCATCTACAGCTTTCTGGGAAACCTGTGCCAGTGCCTCACCATCCTCACAGTAAGGAATTTTCTTTTAATATCTAATCTAAACCTACCCTCTTTCAGGTTGAAGTAATTTCCCCTTGCCCTGCCAATACATAACCAACATTTTGTCCTACAGCATCATGAATGAACCAAGCCTTGGCAGCTCTGCGATTCCAGAGCTCTCATGGACTGTGGGATGATGCCAATGGCAGGGTGTGCTGGAAAAGGCTTCACTGGCATGCACTGGGCTTGGTCCTATGGCTTAAGGGCTGCTCAGCCCCACAGGAGGGCTGGTGGCACTGTCCTGCCAAGGGGCTTTAGGAAACCTACACTGCCACTGCGACTGGCTCACACCAAGGAGAAGAGAGGGCAGCTGCCTCAGGCAGGGAGTGATTTGCTCAGCCTTGCTGACTTCCCACTGGCTCAGTTTTATGGCATGGAGAGTGACTTGGAGCCAGCAGCAAAATGTTTTGAGAAATGGATGTCTCTTGAAACTTGGTCAAGTTTTTCTGGGTGCAAATACTTGTACTGCTTTAATTTCAGCCCTTGTAAAGGTTTAGCGTGGTTGGCATTTAGATTAGTGATGTATAGAAAAGTGGAGGGTGGGCATGAAAAGCCCATTCCTGAAGCACTTCCAATAATATCTATTCTGCTTTAGCCTGCTCTGTGTGGATTGGGCATAACCTGTAGTAGCACAAAGCACCTCCATGCCAAAGCACTTGTGCCTTCTCTAAGGGCTGTGGGTCATGTCTGGAGTGAGAGGAAACTACTTATTTCACAGCTGAAATTACTCCAGAGTGACATAAACTACCGAGGTATCTATCATGGCATGCAGGCAGTGCCTGGCCCTTGGCTAATGAGTTTGGTTTCTCAAAACAACAACAAACAGAACAGCCCAGCCTCACCCATCCTGCACTTTTTATTTTAATATTATTTACCTAGTTTACAACCCTAATGGTTCTGGAAATTTTCTTTCCAGCAGGGCCAAAGTTGAAATATGAGAGAAAAAAGGCTCCTACTGCAACTGTTAGCTGATGTAGAGGTGTACTGAAAATTAAACACTTGTAACCTAGGGTCTGTTTGGGCCCATTGTCCTGAATCTCCCTTTGTACTGACATCAGTGAGACTTTTTTCACCATCCTGCATGACTGGGACTCAGCAAACAGTAAATTTACTTTTCACAAACTGATGTAAAAGATGAGGTATGTGCAACGTGGCTGAGTTAATTGTGCAGGAGAAACGTGGGGCCAGATGCACAGCGATTATCGATTGAACTGAAGCCAGAGACTCAGCCCCTTAACTTTTCAAATCTCTGACTCCCTGATGTTTCCTCTCCCTCTATCACACTGCATTAACTCACAGCATAGCTGGAACGTTCCACAGTTACTTACAAAAAAGGATCTGTGTGGGAAGGTGAAGGAGGCTGATGGGGGCGACAGGCAATTCATGGGGAGGAGAAAAAAAGAAGCTGGAAAAATCAAGAAATAGAAAGAACATAAGGGGGAATTGCATCTTTCCCTAATTTGAGTGGGATACTTTTGGCATTTCTGCCACTATGAAGTGCCGTTTGAAGTTATATATTGGCTCACCTCTTATTCAAACAACTTAAGATGGCATTTTAGAGCAGTTAAGTTTTTTGTTATCCTGTCCCTAAATATACGTCGCTCCATTAAAAAATGATGGTGAAGTAAGTCCATTTAACTCCCCTGCAATGTTGTCTGACAATCCTGAAATATTCTGGAATGTGGATGGCACAGGTTTTTTTTTATAATTGGCATCTGCAAATGTGGTCCTTCAAAAACCTCCTCACCAATTTGTCTCAGACTTTGTTTTTTCAACATGGGCTGTAAAACTGAAGGAAAATGCATTTTAAGTATCTAATTTTGGCCATTTTGGGTAAAAAAAAAAAAGAATTTGAAACTTGCAGTTAAAGTGTTTTCCATCCTACTTTCATAGCATAAAATGTCTGAGAAGAGTTTCTTCCTCAAACTTTCTGTATCTTAACTTCTGTTGAGATCACATGTGGAAAATTTCAATGCAGAATTTATTTCATAAAACACACAATAGCAAGAGATTACAGTGGAATTTCAGAGTGTTTAACTTAAGTGCCTGCTCTTCTCCAAAATTATGTCCCTCTGACACACACATGGTGCACGCACACACCCCCAGAACCATTACAACAATGCAAAAATCACCATTTGCCAACACACAGGGCAAGGAATGGCATCTATTTCCGGTTCAAAGCAATTGAGAGGAGCCAGTGGTCTATTAGACCCAACTGGGTGATAAATAATGGCTGGTGAACAGAGATGTGACTTTTTAAATTATGAGTGTATGTGCATGTACTCACAGAGGTGGTGGGCAGTTGCAGCTGCGGTGGGAATTTGGAAGCTGCTGGTGTGCACACACAGTGTACTCACAGATACAGCCAGGAGGGCAGCTCACTCCCCAGAGATGTGGTAGAGGGAAATAGCTTCAGATAAAACCACTTTGACATCCACTGTGGACTTGCATATTAGGTGGTCACTGAGACTGGAAGTGCAGCAAGGACAGAGAATTCCCAGACTTCTCTCTATGATCTCCTGAGCAGCACACAACAAAAGATCTGCCTTAGCACACATTTCTCTTCTGCAAAATAACTGGTTGTCTTCCTCACCCAAAACCTGTGGGTCTTAACTGCAAAACATTGCGTGCTGGGCTGGCATGTGCTGCTGTGGTAGAGCTTGATCCAAAGCCTGCTGACTTCTAGAGACCTTGGCTCATGTCAAATGATTCATAAGCACTGCGATTGCACTGCAGTACTACCCTGCCTCTCTGGTGGTTTGATCCTCAGTTATGCAGAGAATATAAGGAGCAGAGGGGAGAAGAAATGCTTCAGGTTTACAGCTGAGAATCTCACAAGAAAAACTGATATTTGGACAGGGCTACTGCATCACATTTGTGAAAACTCCAATTGGTGCAGCACAGGTCCTTCACTTTCTTTTAACATTTCCCATCCTGTTCTCTACTTGACACAGCCTCTAATGCCCTGTGACAGCACCTGGAACCAGCCACAAGCCGCTGTGCTGCACTCGGAGCTGCTGGCAGCGCAGGCAGCCGTGGCTCCAGCAGAGCTTGCCAAGCACAGGCAGCACCGGCTGCGGGACGCCTGTGCCTGCCAGGGGCAACCTCTTTGAAGTGCAGCCACTCTTCCCGGCCCCATTCCCTCCCTTCTGCTAGGTGTTAACACAAACATCTCCCCGTCCAAAAGAGTTCCATTATTTATTGGAGGCTACTTTTCTGCCAGCTGAGTCTCAGACTTCAGTAGCTTTGAATGAGCCAAACAACTGCATATATGTCTCCAAAGATATTGTAAAAACCTGGGTAAAGTGGCTATTGAAGGTGCACGTGGAGCACCTTATGAAAGGAATGTCTTGCAAGTGCCAGAGTGCCAAGAGCAACAGTGAGCAAGCCATCTCTGCAAGGAGGTGCTGACAGTGACAGGTATTAGTGTGCTGATAATAATGAAAACATTTGTATATTAATTACAAACCACTCAGACTTAGCCCCCTCCCTGGTTTGCCTTTTATGTTTTTTTTCTTTTTTTTTAAGAAAAAATGTGGAGGAGGGAGGTTTTTATTATTGCTGATCAGGGAGTATTACTTGCATCTCTCCCATGGCATATGTTCATACGCCTGTGGGCTCACACACAGAGCGTTCTCATTTCAAAGCTGAACAGCTCTCTTAGCTATTTTTCTTTTCCCTTCTCCAGGACTTCAAGGAGTGAGTAGGATGTAATCTCAGAGTGAGGAGGCTTGGTTCTGTGCCAGGCACTACTGACTTAGCACACTGTCCCTGAGTAAGTCACCTCACCTCTCTTCTTCATCTTTCCATCTGTAAAAAAGGGAGGGTGATATTCTCCTTCCTTTGTTTAATTAACAAGTGGTGCTTTAAAAATTCATAGTCTGTTTTTAATTAAAACCTAATTGACTTTAGGCCATTGCAGAAACCTCCAGAAACATGCAGTTTGAGTCTTATCTTACATGATTACTGTAACCTCTCTGCTTTAAATAACTTCCATCATTTTAAGTGCTAGTCTGCCTGTTGCAGATGTAATAAGAAGGCAGTACTGATCCAGCAAGATCATCACTGGGACAATACTTACATGGGCTTTTCCTGAGCATTTGGGAGGAAATCCAGCTTCACTGAGGGATGTGGGAAAGGGATTTCACCTTAAATAACAAGATATGGACATCTTCCCAAAGCAGGGATTGAATTTGTAGTACCACATTGTAAAAGAATCCAAGTCATAGGGAATAGGTGAGGAGAAAACCATACTTCTGTCACCTGACCCAGCTTTGTGCTTGTTGCTTGTCTTATGCTTTTTAATTTGTCTCTATTTATATCATTGAAGCTTAAAAATTAGAGATGGAAAAAGACACTTGGGTCTTTCAGGTTGGTTTTGTGTGCCGCAAAGTTGCCTCATACATCGTATTTCCTGTTTTACCTATGGGCAGGTTGGGCAGAAAGGAGCAGAGATGTGATCAAAATGAGGGCAATTGCCCACCCCAGACACCCCCATTCACAATTTTCCTCTGAGCCCTTCTTTCAGGTAGCAGCTGGGATCTGATTCTGTGATTCCTGCTAATTTGAATATAAGCCATTCTTGTATGCAAAGGATTGCTGACACCAGCAAGTTTCACTGTAATGATTACTATGGAAACGTTTATCTATAAATATAAAATTCTTTAAAGCTTAGCCTTTTATCTTTATAGAAAAAGGCCTGTTTATGTCACTTCTAAGCTTCCAGCTTTAATGTAGACATGAGCTGTTCTCATGCCAAACAAGATAACCTTAGTGTTAGAGCTGTGTGAGCTTTGAAACATGGGAATTTGAGCTAAAACTATTATTTTTTTAATACAATATTAATAGATGAATGGAAAAATATTTTAAAATGCCTTTCTAAGCCCAAAGCTCTAGTTCACTTGCAGTCTTCTTTTCTGTAGGTTTTATTGTAATGGTGCATGTATGGAATATCTGCTTTCAGCTGCCAGTCAGTCCTTTGTGTGTGTGTGTGCACGTGCACATGTGTATGTGCTTCATGCTGAGGACTGAGGAAGAATAAGAAAAATGAAGAAGTTACTTATTCATTAACCTTTTTCCTTTGGAATGTTTTTAGATTTTGCTCTTCAAAGCCTATGTAAAAAATATGGATTGTAAGTTTAGGTCCCCAAAAGATATTATGGTTTTGTTTTTTTGGTTTTTGTGTTTGTTTGGTTTTTTTTATAAATGGCAAAATAAGTTAATGAGATTAAGGCTTTTGTTACTGAAAACCTACAGTGAATATGGCACATTAAGAAAGATGAGAACTAGTATTTTTCTTTGCACTTCTATCTAAGAATTTCTAAAAAATATTTTTCCTTTACTTGGACAATTACACTTGAGAAATATTTATATTAACATAGGGATTTTTTTTTCAAACATACACACTAATACCACAAACACTCACATTGGCAGATATTCTAAAGCTACTCCATTAAAATTGTTCTCAAATAGGATGAAATCATGGGGGTTAAGTAATATAGTTTAGGGTCAAATATTCCAAAATGTTTGCAGGATTGGGTCGCCACAGACTTTGGAAACAGAATTCATGACATATGAGAGTAAAATCATAGCTGATGATGATCAGAAGGTTAATTTGTTATTCATTGCTAGGGAGCAATTGATAGCAGCAACCTTGTCTACAAGGGCACAATTCATATATATGTATTAAACTTTCTCTTTGTGTAGGTTTTGATTATTAATACTGATGATTTTTTCCTTCCACTTTTGGGTGGAATGAGAAAATGGACAATTAAATGTTTCATTTAAAATTCAGCACTAGCCTGATGAGCTAAAACTAAGAAGTTCAGTTCAAGGATAGAAGGGGGTTTCAGCTACCTTTTGTTCTTCCAATTTTATGGGAGAATTAGGGAGATCCTTGTCATAATTTAGACACTGGGGAGAGTAATTTTTTATGTTAAAATGTCTTTCCTGGATTGTTCTAGGGACTGCAGTCCCATCCATGGTTCTTTCTGTGCAGGAGTTCGTGAGGGAATCCTGTATTAGAGAGCACAAGAGGCTGCTGGCAGTGAGACATGGTCTTATCCTCCTATTTGAGTCTCCCTTTACTCATTTCCCTTGGTTTTTCTCACCAGTGGAATGTTATTAAAGCTCTCTGAAATTTTAAATGGGAGTGCAGCTGAAGAACAAGCAAACCATCCCAGACTTCACTGGGCTGTACATCCCTCTGCCTGCCCTCACTGTGCTCTTCCAAGTCCACTTACAGTTTCATGCTCTGGGAAGAGCAGCACTCAGAGGAGTCAATTGGACACTGCTAGTAACCGAAGAGATTACCTGGAAATAAAAGATCTAAGAGCTAGCATTAAACCCTTAAATAGGACATGCAGTAAAAGCACAACAATACCCTGTGGCTCCCATAGGACTGAGGGAAAATCCAACAGTAAAGATCTCATATTGGATTCAAAGAGATACTCCTAAATTTAGGAGCTTATTTGAATCCTAACCCAATAATTCAAACTTGTTGGATCTGTAAAATTAGCCTGTGAATCTCACAGGAAGGGCTGTGGGGTATTTCAGCGCTTTCATTTGTGCTCCTGGCAGGAGCACGAGTATTAGTATAAAAACATAAAAATTACCATGAAAGTAACTTTTAAAGCAGTAGCAGCTTTTTATTCTTTTTCAAATCCTACAGAAAGGATTAGAGTTGTGGGAAAAGATTTAGCTTAATTTCTATTCATTCCTAATTGGCTTGCCCAGCCTTGACATATTAAACCATACATTGTTAATGTCTTTATCATGTCTTTATTTCTTGTCCTGTTTCGAGGTTCAGATCATGGTCATCAATCGTCACCAGAAACCAGTCTCCTTTCCTAGAAGGTTGCCTTGTAAATGTAGCAGTGATTAATTTGGGTGGACTGAGGGGAAGTGCTTGCCATGATAGCTGCTACCTAGAAGTAGGGGCTTGGATGAAGGTCCCTGAAGCAAAGACAGGAACGCTCCTGAGAGGGAATTACATCTATGGCATTCTCCTCAGCCTAATGCTGTGCTATATTCCTGTTCTCCTTCTCACAAGCTCTGCTCACTGCTGTGCTCCAGTAGCATGCAACGAGGACCAGTGTGGCAAGGTCTTTGGAAAGTGAAGTGTTTCCTAGTGGAAGTCTTTGCAACATCTCACACAAGGAGGTAGAGCTCAAGCAGGCAGTGGGGAAATCATAAAATGGTTTGGGTTGGAAGGGACCTCAAAGGTCATCTCGTTTCAACTCCCCTGCCATGGACAGTGACACTTCCACTAGTTCAGGTTTCTCAGACCTCCATTCAGCCTGGTCTTGAACACTTCCAGGGATGGAGCATCCACAGCTTCTCTGGGCAACCTGTGACAGTGCCTCACCACCCTTTTCACTAAAAAGTTGCTTCTGTAATGAAGAAATCCTTAAATAAAGAATGCATGAGTATGTAGCAGAACCATAGCAATTAGTAGAATTTGCACTTTCTTTCCATTAGAAAACTAGAGCAGGACAAAGAAGCACTGGGCATGAAATGCAACATGGGAAATTCCAATTAAACGTAATAAAACTCTTTTTTTTTACTGGGAGGGTGATTGACCACTAGAAGGGGGTTCTGAGAGAGGCTGTCACGTCTTCAGCCTTGGAGATATTCAAAACCCAGGTAGACATGGTCCTGGACAATATGCTGCAGGTGACCCCACTTGAGCAGGGATTAGTGATAGTAACTACTACCTGCAGATACACTGGTGCAGGTGGAATGCCTTCCTCCAGAAGAGGAAGGCTGTGACAGTCCAACAGATTTTGCCTTCACTGGCAGAAATATGTAGTATTGCAAGGCACAGGAGTATTAGAAGGGGTAAACTGCAAGGCAGGTCTGCCCTGTTTGGTCACACTGGGATATTCTGGGTTTCCATTCTGAGAATGTTCATGTCTTTTCTGTGCACCCTGGAGATGTTCACACCACCTTCCTGATACAACTGTAAATTTTATGCAGAACAAGGCATACACCTATTACATGCCTATCTACACATATATGAATATTAGGCCTGAGGGCTTGGTGGAGAAATAGGTCACAGCTCAGTCACTCAGTTTAGTCAACACCTTCTTTGCTGGTAGATACTGCTGTTACATGGCAACAAGCATCAATCTTCATGTGTGTGAAGCTGTTTTTTAACCTTTTTAATAAAGTACTTCATAGAAGTGATGATTTATCCAAGGAACTAACCCATTGGGGCAGCCAGCTTTAATAGCCAAGACCTAGAAAGTGCTTTTTCTAAATTAAACACGTTGTTGTGTTTCTTTGGGTTCTGTTTCCACATAGTTTGTGATGGAAGTACCTGTTTCCATTTACAAATGGATAAACACAGGAATACATTTACTCTTCTGACTCTGGGAAAAAGCTGGCGAGCAGGCTGACATGGAGGGGCCCAAAGTACCTGGAATAATATGAAACACCTTTTTTGTGTATATTAGTTTATATACTGTGTTCAGGAAACAGGGTACAGAAACTTCCTTAAACCTCCAGGAACAATAGCTATTGTTGGTTGTTGATATGGCATGAGCTCATATCCAGGATACCGAGAAAGGAACTCCTGACTACAATAAATAATATACTTCTTAACTCCTGGTGTGAAAGAATGTATTTATTGTTTTTCCAAAGAGAGATGGAGAAATAGGGCTTTAAAAAGAGGGCTTTGCTTGGCAGGACACAAGCTCTGGGTTGTTTTTTTTTTTTTCTCTCTTAAAAATTCAATTAAGAAATTTCCTATGGAAGAAAAAAAGTTTTATAGTTTGGTTCCCAACAGTCTGTGTTGAAATATATTTTGAATTTGACTGTATTATATGAAAATGATAAGATTAGTGTGACAGGTCTATAACTGGGTTTTTTCTTGCCTTCATCTGCAGTGGGGGTGGGAAACTATTCATCACACAGAGCTCAAAGCTCTTGGTCGAAGTTACACAGGAATATGTTTCTCTGGATTTTTACAAAGTTGATTAGGGTGAAGGAGTTTCTTTAATGCTACAGTCTGTCAGTCCTTTAGGAGCACAGCCTGAGTTGTTTGAAAGAGAAATTTGCAGAACCCTGGCTGTTCTATCTCAAACTGACACTTACACTAGATTTAGTGGATACTCATGACTAAATTGTGCACTACAAAAGGAAAGGCTTGAAGGGAGCCTAATCTTTAAATGGTATGCACCAGTTAAAACACAGGAGTGGGAGTCAGGGGGCTCTGCAGCATTTCTGATACTGTGGCACCAGGCACGTCACTTCTGAGAAGAAAAGGGGAAAGGCCCCTATCTGTCCTGTGGATCCTCCACCTCTTGGGAGCGTTACCTCTTTTCATGCCTTTAATACTTCCCAAGAGAGCCATCTGGAGTACTTTGGTAAAGCAAAACTTTGTCACATACATCATTTTATTGAAATGTTAGCCTCTGCAGAGCTTTGCTCAGATGGGTTTTGGGTTCAGAGGGAGTGCTTGCCTGGCTTGCTGGAGGTCTGGACTGTGTAACTCTGCAGCCAAATCCCCAGTGCCCACTCGCTCACCCTCATACTTCTGCACTCCCAGTCTTTCCATAAGCACCTAACTCATGCCTGTGAGGAAGATTCCGCTGGAAAACTGAGTTATCTTCTTTGTTCCTAAGATAAAAGGCAATGGACACTCAAAACTACTCTTGTTTTTAAGAACGTCTCCTGCCCTGAAGCCTACTTTTAACTACCTGAATGGCTATTTCATATGTTCTGTGCACTAGTGTTGCTGTACAGATGTCTTTTAAGGGTAACTATTAAGCCCTAAGGTGACACTTCCGAAATGAAATGGTAAATTTTTTAAAGATAAGCTCAATCAATATTAACAGTCCAATAAATTCTAAGCACCAATGTCCAGCAGTGGGGCTTTTTTATAATGCTATATATAGTCTGAGGCACCAGTTTGCTGTAGAATTATGTATTGGCTATTGCACTTTATAGGTGTCACAGAAATAAAAATTCAGTGTTACAGGCTCCAACCCAGATGAGGTGAAAGATAGAGAGTGACCTTTGAAGGGTTATTTTTTCTTGATTTCTGTAAATCCCTTGTCCCTGCTAAACTGAACCATTCTTGGAATATTGAAGTCTTTCACTAACTTTTTCAGTAAATAATTCTTGGTTAGAGATAACTCAGATTTTTCTTTTTAAGTATGTGCACTTTACGTGTGTTTCAAAGAGAACATGGCACTCTTTTGATTCCTTGGTTGCAAGGCTTTAAAAATAAACTCTGTGCAATGCTGCAAATGAGATAAGATGCATACTTTGACATTTATTTTTGTTTCTCCAAATTTTAATGAGAAATTTAAATAACTTACTATGAAGGATGCCTAGGAAATGGTAAGGCTGTGCAGTGTGTGACTTCGAGGGAAAAAGGGTCCAGTTCAAGTTGATCTCTACAAACTGGCGAGTATTTGTTCAGCCTGGAGCTACTGACACATTAAGGCCTAGCACTTGATTTCCCAGGTGAAAAGCAACAAACTTTGGATGATGCTTATTCTGTGATTTTTTGACTTCCTCATTTTAAGGGCACAGAGGAAAACACCAAGTATAAAATGCAAATCCCTGCAGGGTAAATCTTCATAGCTCCTATGTGCCAAGGCTGTGATCCTGCGGGGACACTGGGCACCTGCTCTGCACTTGTTCAAAGCCCTCTGCACCCAGACTGTCCAACCTCCACGATGTCAGTAACAAGGCCAAATAGCACTCTTAAGAGCCACATTCAAATTTGTTCTCAAGTGAACCCCAGCCAGCATTCCCTCTGTAAAAGTTAACTCATACAGAGTTAAAAACATCTACCAGAGGAACAGCATCCTCTCCAAACCTTCCCAAATGTGCTGGCAGAGTTATATAAACCCCATAATCTACCAGACATGGGGCCATGTTCCGATACTTGAAAGGACAGGCACTTTTAAAATTATCTTGGGTTTAAAGTGAGTGCTACCATATTTAAAGAGTAAGAATAGTTTTCTTCTATTGGCTAATCAAGAGCCTGTGAATTTTCTTGTAGAAATTAAGACCAGTTTGTCTATTGGTGGTTAAAACTTACACCCCTTAGTGCTGAAATGATGAAGACTTTCTATCTAGTCTTATAACATTCTTCAACAAGATTTCTTGTAATACAAAGTTTGTAACTCATATATGACAGTGAGAAAAGTTTGAGGAAAAAAAGCATCTCATTTGACAGACAGAATTAAGTTACATAATCTTTCAGAATGCAGAGACCCTGTTTATATTTGAGAACCCTTTCCTGAATGTTCCTGTTGCATGGCAGCCAACTGGACAGCTCAGGTAGTGTAAGTCTGAGCAAGGAGAGAAGCAGGTTTAGAACAAATTTTGCAGGACTATTTTTGTTTCCTTGGAAAACTGTAGGGATATTAGTTTAGCAAGTTTAGTAAGTTGTAGAAGGTTATATATTCTACACTTTCCACTGTATAATCCAACTACAAAAGCTCTTATAAAGGCGGCCTCTTAAATGTCCAAAGGCAACCTTGCCAAATTAGAATGACAAAACATTCCTTCCTAATGGGATAAGCCTTGTTCTCATACCTTCTGATGTGTTTAAACCTCCTCTGATTATTTTACAACAAAAAGTAGAAGTTGCTGAACCGAACCTACTGAAAATACTTAATCCTCCCATACCAGCTTTTTCCTGCTGATCTTGTTGACAGTTCTGTATCAATGTTTATAGACATTCTTCTTCTCCTCACACTCCTGCTTATATTCCCACTAAAGAAACATGGACTGGAGTTGTTCAAGTACCCCAAAGCTGGCTGTTGTGGGGTGGCACTCAGACAAATAGCTTACAGAACTTATTTTATTTTTTGGTATACAGATTAACCTCTTCTGTTAATACAAAGAGCAACAAAATAACTGTGACTAAAAGGGAAGGACTCCAGTCACTATGATTCTGTACAGGGGACACTTGACATCTGAGGCTGTGACTCAGTCTCTTCAGTTTTAGGATGAAGGGCTATAAAGTGCATCATGGGAAGCTTTTTCTTTCTTCTGGTGTACCAAACAGTTACTTGTTACAAGCATGATACTAGTGATAGATAGTACTTACTCATTATGTGTTTGCAAGGCTTAGGCAATTGTTATCCTCAAGATCTAGCAACTTGCACACACACCAGAAAGGAAAACTATTTTTCTTGCCTTCACCCTCACTCTTTATTAATTTTTCTAAGTTTAAATGAGGAGGTTGAAAATTATTTTACAATGATTCTGTAGTAGAAGCAGAAATCTTGGTTGTGGTCAAGTTTTGTAAAGCTCAGATGAAGAAGACAGGAAAGAAATAGCTTAAAACTAAGTTATGTTTTATCTTTCAGGTTCTGGTCCAAAGATAGGGCTTAAGGAATTCTCCCCAAAGAAATGAAAGCAGTCATCAAGGGTGCTGTGATATTAAAGCACACTTGGACATGTTCTGCAGAGCTTCTAGTCCCCCTTCACCACGCCACCTATAGTAGTACCTGCAGGAGAATGGCCACATAAAGCCCTTTATGTTTGTTCTAGTCTGTCTTCTGTGATTAAGGATCATACTACAGCAGTCATGTGAAGAAGTCAAAATGAGTCTGTCTGATTCTTGTTAAGATAGAACCTTTTTAGGGATGTTTTTAGGATGTGTGAGAGATAAACGTATTTGTTTTTTCAGAGGTAATTTTGAAAAGTATTCTAAGTGTACCAGAGTAGTTGAAACATCCCCTTCTACTCACAAGAGGACAGATCCTTTCTAATTTACTTTCTATTTTGGTCAGCTGGTGGCTTCATTCTTGAGACTTTTAATACACCTTTGCTCTCTATTTGGATGAGCAATTTTTTATGCAAGCATAATTCAGCATTTCAGACTATCTGAAGGCAAATGTATCTGTGGTATATTGCAGAATTCAGAGTAGGGTTTGTTTTGCCTTTCTTTCTTTTTTCAAAAAATACAAAATAGTTCAGGTCAGGAAGAATCCCTTTGGTCAGCTTGGTGTACTCCAGAATAGCTCAGCTGCTGTAGTTATGAGCTTCAGCCTATATGAAGACAAGGAATGTATAGTAAGAAGATAAGCATCAATGTAAGATATCTCTGTTGTGTGGTTTACAAGAGCATCACCATTACAATGGCATAATCAAGATGGAATTGCAGGACACTGCAGAAAATATTTGGATTGCAGATATAAGACAACATATAATCCAAAACTTCTTTGTCACAGCCAATATAGATAAGGAAATGGGAAACTGATAGTAGAGGAGAGGCCTCTTCCAGCTTGTTCTGTTTCTTTTTAGTGTCAGACATTCATAGTCATCACCATAAGTAATTCAGTGACTTCAGTTTCATCAGAGCGTTGCAATCCCTCCACAGAGCTGATGTAGACAGTCCAGCAAGCAGAGGTGGATCCACACAGCTTCTTAGAGGGCACTGAAAGCATTTGTGGCAGCTGCCCTTCTCAAAAATATCCTCCAAAAAAGGCATAATCTTCCTAGAACTGACCTATCCAGTTTGCTCTAGTACTCAGCTTTTTGCTTTATCACAGCAAGCAACTTGGAAAAATTTTGTATTTCTGACTCTCAGAAAACTTTGTATTGCTATGCTGTGTGGCTTTTTATTTTATTTTTTTTTTAAGCCAAGCATTTGGAAGCTCTCCAGTATTTGCAGTGTTTGCACTCTTTGCAGCCCTTTCTACTGCTGCTATTCAGAGTGGCTGCATTTCAACACATTAAATTATAACCCCTTTTCTCAGAGAATCACTGACTAGATTTCAGCAATTAGGTGCTCTTTGGACATATGAGACCATGTCTCCACTGCTATGGATAACTTTAATTATGGGGGGAAATGCAACAATTTCAAAAGGAAAACCAAGTATCCCTTTTCTCAGCTTTGCTCTCACCTGTAGTTCTGCATCCATATACCACAACAGGCATGATCACAGTCTATTAGAAGGTAGGTTTTTAAAATACTCATCTAGAATGGGAGAGATCCATACTAAAATTCCTGAATTTGATCATACTGAGGAAGGAGAAAAATCAAGAACTCTTCAATCCCAGGTGACCACTCAAATACAGAAGATACTGGCTGAGTTTATTTCTAGTTTTCAGAAAGAAATTGAGATTTGGAATTAGTTGAAAATTTTGTCTTGACAAAGAGGCAGATCCTGTATTCTTTGTGACTTTAGTGTGAGGTTTAGTAAAGAACCTGTCTCAGTGTGTTTGGTGAGTCGATAATCTCCAGCATTCATTTCCATTTTGTAGGGTAGACATTTACAAAAAACGGACTAGCCAAGAACAGGATGGGCAGTAAGTTAGTGAGGTGAGAGGGAGCTCCTTGGTGTCTTGGTAATTTCTGGTATGCTCAGATGGAGAGCAACTGCTCTGCAAAACTGTGGGTCATGGCTTAGCTACAGTGTTAGGCATCCAGGAACACAGATTTTCTCGTCAGTGTTTGTCAAGGACCTTCTTTTCTGAAGTGTAGTTTCCTCAAATGGAAGCAAAAACATTTAGCAGAGACATAAAGCATTAACTCCAAGGAAGGAACTAATCCAGAATATTTCCTTTGCAGTGCTTTGCACAAGGAGCATGTCAGAGCAATGATTTCAAGTTGGATGAATACTTGTGACCCTGTGAACATCTGTGTGTTGGGTGTGAGACAAAGCCAGCTGTTCAAAGGCAGAAAGACTTTTGAAAAGAATTTAGAATAAAAACTTAATGGGCAGTACCTGGCTTTTTGCATCCAGCTGGTAATTTTATTCTTTAAACTAAAAGTGGCTCAGGTGAGGCTGCTCCTTTTAGGGTGAGCAGCTGAGTGTGGGAGGAGAGACAAAAGTTTCCAGCCTGCAGTGGTTGGGTCAAAGTAAGGTGAGTGAGAGGAGCAGGAATGTGAGACTGATGCTCGCAGGGCAAAGAGGTTGCTGTAGACAGTAGTGTGTAGACCCCACAGCCAGGTCTATGGTGATGGGAATCAGTGGTTCTGAGCACCAGAGAGGATTTTCATGTCTGTGCAGTTTGCTGCACAGCAGTGCCATTAATTTGTTTGAATCCATGCTTGGAAGCAATGACCTACTTGTAAGAATGTAGCTAACAGGGGGAAGACTTGGGCATAAACCTTTTTTATTTCTGTTCTCCTTTGCCTACCCTCTTCTGGGTTGTCTCCACTTAGAGCCAGCTAATTAGTTTTTAATCTAATTAAATTTGGCTTTTTATTTTAGTTTGGTCATCTTTAGGGAGCTCACTATAAGGAAAAGCTCTGCAAAGATGTAGTTCAAAGCTCTAACTGATGAAGAATCCCATCGGGCTTTCTCCTGCCTCATGCAGGGGAGACCCATCCTGCACAGCTTGCTGTGATTCAAGATTTGGGCAGTGGTGCAGCACCATTCTTACCCCAGCTCTGCCAGGAGGAAGGAAGGAAAGAGCTGATGGGAGGCCAGGAGCTCCAGGCCTGCTGACCCAGGCTGTGCTCCTGTTTCTGCCCTGGGCAGGAGTGGTGGCCCCTGCAGTGGGGTCTGCAGCTCACTGTGGTTCTTATGGGTCAAACAGTTTTGTCTCAAAACTGAAGAATCATTGACTTGATTTTTCTGATGTGTGATTGTTGTGTGTAATGCCATTATGAAACTACCTATAACCTTCAGATGGATTGATAATTATGAAAGAATAACCAAACCCTCTGCAATACAGCTGGGCATAGGAGCGCCTGGCTGACACCTTGGAAAATGAAAAGGGGATTTTGGAGAAACATTTCCCATTAATTCGTGCTGCCTGTTGGTCCTGGAATTCCTGTGGATATTACTGGAAATCAGTCATCTAATTGTGAAGGGCCTTCAGTGACCCATTTGATTCTCTTCCATAATGATAGTCAGAATCTCAAGTTTCTAAGAGCTTTATTTTTCAGTTCTGCCTCCCTATAAATTTACTGCTGTCCACCCACCTCCTGGAAGGTACTATTTTATATTAAACAAAGACAGTCATGCAGGTATTATTGTTGGGTTTGCTGTTAGTTATTTATTCTAAAGTAAACTCAAGGTTAGAACTGACTGCAGGCATTAGAGTGGTGATCTCTTACAATAAGTAGTATCCATGCAAAAATCTCATTTCTATCTGCTTTTGAAAAATCTTGGCCTTCAAATTTTATTGTGAAGCTCTTACTGGGTCATCCAATTAACAGCTTGACCTATATTTATTTTATTTCTCTTACTACAGGTTAATTTTGACCTCTGGAACTCAGAGAAATAAAAAACAAAATAATGCTGCATGAGATAAAAGAAACTATTGCAATATAAGTTGAGAAGTCAAAACTAAATGTCAAAGGTGTTAGGAAAGAAGGCAGAGAACATAATTTCTAGTGCTGATATTCATGGCATCTCACAGTAAGTGCATTCAAACCCATTTCTAGCATCTAATAGATGCTTCTTTTGCATCGTGGGATTAGCAGGAACTTTAGGTTAGGGCTTTACAGTGAAAACATACTAAAATAGTCTGCCTACAAAAAAGCATGGCTCCTAGGATTTTTTTCAAGGCTTGTGTCTTCACTGCTACGTACTTTACATCAATAGAGCAATTTGTATTTGCAGCTTGTAGAAATTGGACTTAGCACCTGCTGCTACTGTATTTAAAGGACTGTATGTTTTGTTGCTGTTTGTTTGGGGGTTTTGGGTTTTTTGTTTGTGTGTGTGGGTTTTTTTGTTTTTTTTTTATTTTTTTTTAAGTAGGTGCATTTCTTTAGCATATTTCCTGTCTAGTCTTCGGGAATAATGCTCTAGGTCTTAGGCTAATTCCTTACTGAGAGGAATCACCTGCCTTTGCTTAGTCCACACACAGGACTATTAGGTATGCGGACTGGCTTGCGTTGGAGCTGGTTTGGGCACCGCAGGATTTAGATCCGTAGCCACTCAGAGAGCATTAGCATTTTGAAAGGTTTAACCAACAAAAGCACACTTGTGGCTTGGGGAATACAGATGCTGAGAAAATGTTTAAATTCATGTAATGATTTGGATCTTCAGGACTGCTTGATTCACCCTTGCAACCTTGTCTCCAGACAGTGCCACAGGCTTAACTCACCTGCCAAGAAGTGTGAGTGTTCCTTCGAGTCTCTGAAAAATGCATCTGTGTGCAACTTTGATAGCTTTTACAAGGCATAAAATTACTGTTCAGAGTAACTCCCTTCAGCTACTTTTAAGTCAAGGGAAGTAAGAGTAAATATTTCTCAGCAGGTTGGAATTCCAAATGCCACTTCTCTTTCTGTCTTTGGAGTCTCTTTATATTTTTGTATGCATATATTTCATGTAGGTTCAAGCTGAGACGTTTAGGGGTCAAGGGAAAAGAAGTCTGGAAAAATCACAAAACACTTTTGATAAATATTCACCAATATGGTAAATTCCACAAAAGGATGGAATTTTGTTAAAGAAATATGTATACATGAAGTGCTGAATCCATATGTAGAACCTTTTGTGTGATGATAAAAGGAGAAAAATTTACATTTACCTTGAGATTTTGCTGGTAATTCTCATATGTAAAACTTAATTAAACATATCCATTGCTATTTTTCTATGTTGCTGAATATGGGGTTTTCTGAGAAGGAAATTATATGCTGATGTGATGGGCAGTGCCCTATGGTGAAATAAACCTTGTAGGGACTCATGTCTCTGGAGCAGAGCTCCTATGTCATTGCTTGGTAGCAAGGGCTGGCTCTCAGAGCCAAAGGTTGGTGGAGAGGGCTCCCCCTGTGCTCTGCTGCTCCCAGCTTTCCAAAGGGAACCCCACAGAGTACTGTGGATCAATTCTCACCCTGACAAGGAGCAGATGCAACTTTGATCTAAATGATGCACAGCTTTTGCCCCACAGTAGGGACTCTGTGCTATGCTGACTAGTGCTAGAGTGTCAGTACCTCTGTGATGAGTACACACCTCAGGTATGGCTGTGCATGTCTGCTTTGGCAAAAGCTTAGGTTTAAGCCTTCTCTACCTTCTAGTCAAGCTGTTTGATGTGTAAAAATCCGTACCTCCTTTTCTTGCTCCTTTCTTGTGTTAACAGGTTCCACACTTCTGATAAACAGTGGTTTGTTGTGGGTTTTCCACTTCTGTGAAACAGACTTTAATAGTGTCCAGTTCCATTTATCTCAGTTCTGGAGTGTCTTGGTGCCCTGGGAAGTGCTGCTCCAGTCTGGGTCAGCTCTGCTCCAACAACAAGTGAGTAGGACCTTGCTCCTTCTCTGATCTACAGGTGTTAGTTCACAGCCCTGAAAACTATGATGAGTTAAAGAGATGGTTCTTACTTTCTCAGTCTGAATCTACTTTCCTGAAAGGCAGAGGGGACATTCTGTGCTGACTCCATTAGTCAGACCATGAAACTTGGGATTTGTTTTCCCATTTTTAGTCCTAGAACTGAATCCTTCTTTCAAGGGACAGGCTCAAAGAGTTGAGCTTGGGCTCTCCAGACAGGCTCTTTTGCAGTGGTTGTGAGTGTAGTGCATGTAAGATAACTGTCAGAACAATTTCAGGTGGATTAGGCTTTTTTTCATGTCCTCAGAAAATGCCTTCTCATTTGGAATCGAAATGATCAAGGTCATGAAAGATGAATTTGTTGTTCTTTGTTCAGAAGGTGTGCTGGCTTTGCCTCTTCATCCCTGTCTTAAAAGGAATTTTCATTATCTCATTATGCATGCTCTATTCTGGTTCACATTTCAGATTGTGCTTACAATTCCTTAGGTTTTGTTTTCATTTTTTCTAAAATCATGTTATCACCTTGTGTTAACTGATTAACACAGAAAAAGGCTGGATGAATAATTCATTGTGTATGATTTAATCGAAGAATTTACGTTTCCTTTTGTTTCATAAAATGTCTGCAAATATATCAAAGCTTTCTTTAGCTATTTGTTTTTGCAGAGTTATTTTGCCAAATAATTGCAATAAATATTCCTTTGTGCTGAAAGTGAAGCATTCTTTGTACAGAAATCTGATATGGGTGTCTAACACTGTTACAATCCCACTAGAGACAAAGAGGAAGGTTGTTCTGGGTTGGGTTCGTTGAGTTTTTTTGAGCTCCACTCCAGTAACTTTCGTGCACACCTCACTTGAAGAATCAGAAGACAACAGGACTGCTCTTGAAGTAAGTGGGGAACCAGATTGTGTCCTGTCCAGTTTTGTGTCTGAAGATTTAGGCAGATGATCATGTACTAATTATGCTTCAATTTCTATTCTAGAGCTAAAAGGACTAGAAAAAAGATGTTATACACTTACCTCCAATATTTACCTTCTCAAATTTTGATGTTTATCTGAGAGTTGTGCTATTAGGCATGCACTGAAGAATGTGTATGGGGCAGCACAGACTGGTTCCTCCCCAAGAATATAGTTCTGTTATCTGTTCTGACCAGTCTTGGATCTCTTGTATTCTGTCTAAAAAGTTAGAGAAGGAAATGGCATTTGTTATTTGCAATGTTCCAATCACTCATTGAAATCCACAGACAAGTACTTCAGTTGGTAGAAGTGTACTTAAAATGGCAGAAGCTTATTTGGTGGAGGAAAGATTTACCAGCTGTGCACAAAAGGCCTGGAATCTGGGGGCAGTGGATGGGCTCTGAGCACTTCTTTCTCTGTAAATGGCTAAACTTATAAGAAAATATTGGTATCTGGTGGTGCCTGTTAGGTGGAGACCAAAGCATCTTTACTAGCAACTTCCCACTGTGGATTTCAGGTTTGGGGTGGTTTTTTTGTTTGGTTGGCTTTTGTTTTTTTTTTTTTTGTTTTGTGGAGGTTTTTTTATAGTATTCATAAATAAGTGTATATATATATATATTCTTTCTGTTGCACACACATGTATGTCTTTGTCTGTATGTTTTATTTTTTTCCATTCCTAAGGAGACAGAGGGAATATCTGCCCTCTTAAAATAATGGCAAAGCTAGCAAATCAGATGGTAGTGGGGGGAGGAACAGCCTTGAGGAGACTGTTTATGAAGGCTTTCATTCCATCATGTACCTTGGACATAGCTCAAGTGAGGGAGAATCTGCTATGCCAAATCTAAACTTGGCCCTGGTAGAAGCAGATAAGGACCTGTGCCTAGTGCAAGCCATGGGAAGAAGCATATTTGGAGACAGGCACAGCTGATGGAATCAAAGATAGTGATAACCTGTGGATCAGACTATGCATCTTTTTGACAAGCATCAGCTGTTCGTTCCCAGCCTCTGGGTGACTCCTTTGCACCAGATGCAGTATTTCAAAAGCAATTGCTAGTGATGTGGATTAGGAGGGGGAAAAAATGTAAGTGGGAAGAGACCCAAGTTCTGACTATGCATGGGTGTCCCATGGGTCAGATGAGAGAGGCTATTTGCCAGGAATCACAGGCCAGATGACATTTGCAGAAAATGTGGAGGCAAAGGCTATTAGAAATGGAATCGACTGAATAGGATGAGACCACATAAGAGGAATTAAAATTTGCTAATACAGCAGGGTCACCATTATCAACCATTACTATCCCCAGTGTGGGCAGCTACCCCTAAATCGATGCTATTCTGTTTCTGAAGGCATCAAGAGATAAAAGATTCCAGCGGACAGAGAATCCAAATTTGGTGATACCTGGAAAATGGCAAGTGTGGAGGACAAGTACATTTTTGACTGCAGGAGTTAAATAGGTGGCCACTGCTCACATCCAGCGGGAGCAATCCAGCTGCTTGTCTGATCATGGCTGCTGGAGAGCTACACACAGCAAAAGTAAAAGCAAATGATATTACTTACTCTGCAGTCACTGGAAAAATTGGATGTCTAGAAAGGAGTTTCAAAGTCATTCACAAGGTAAAGAGGACATCCACAGCTTTGGGCAGGACTTGCCAGAAGCTTTTACCGATTGCAGCTGACAGAAATACACAAGAGTTGCTTTTACAATTTTTTTTCCAGGATCAAGGTCTTTGTAAGACTGTGCTGAAATAAGGGAGTGCTCAGGCAGACAGCTTTCATGTCCTGTTTTTCAGGTACCAGGGTGAGCCCAGGTGTCTACCTTGATCATCAGGTGAGTTTTACAACCTCACATGCTCTGTGCTGCTGCATCCCTACTGCCAGCAACATGTGTTTAGTAAGTTTAGGGAAAGCCTGAATATGTTTCTGTGCTCCACAAAGTGTTTACCAAAGTCCAACAAGATTTGTTTTCTCCCACTCACTGTCTCCTACTCAAATTGATATTCATCTATCTGTGACTTTCCCTCCAAGAAGACTTGTGAGAGTGTAAAATCCATGGAAGTTAGTGCAGAGGCAGTGGCAAGAGGCTCCTAGAGCCAGATATAAAGACATATGATGTAGCTAAACATGGCAATAGGCAGATACCCTGGTGGGAGTCTGTCATAGGCCACCCAACAAGGGTAAAGAGGCAGATGAAATATTCTGCAAGCTGCTGGCTGGTGCTTCACAATTGCCCATCCTTGTTCTTGTGTGAGACTTTTAACTTGCCCGATGTCTGCTGGAAACTGGACACAGCAGAGAGGAGGCAGTCTAGGAGATTCCTGGAGTGTGGGGAAGGCAACATCCTGACAGCTGGTAAATGAGCCTATCAGGGCAGTGCCCTACTAGGTCTGCTGTTCATGAACAGAGAAGGGCTGGTGAGAGTTGAGGTGGTCGGGACCATCTTGGGCACAGAGACCACAAAATGAGAGTTTTCAATTCTTGATGAAGTAAGGAAGGAGGCCAATCTACTTTGGACTTTCAGAGGGTGGACTTTGGCCTGTTCATGACACTGGTAGAGTCCCTTGGACACTGTCCTTAAAAGCAAAGGGGCCCAGAAAGGCTGGATATACTTTAAAAAGGAAATCTGGAGGGCAGAGGAGCAGGCCATCCCTACACACTGACAAGATAAGCCAGCAGGGAAGAAAACTGGCCTGGATGAACAGGCAGCTTTTGCAAGAACTCATGGGAAAAAAGAGGGTTTGGAAGAAGTGGCAGAAAACTCGGGAAGAGTAAAAGGATGTTGTTAGGTCATGTAGAAAGAAAATTAGAAAGGCAAAAACTTAGCTACAACTCAATGTGGCCACTACTGTGAAAGGTAATAAAAAGTGTTTTTCTAGGTACATCAACAACAAAAGGAGGGTCAGGGAAAATCTCCATCCTTTATTGGACAGGTGAGGGAATATTGTAATCAAGGATAAGGAAAAGGCTGAGGTACTTAATGCTTTCTTTGCCTCATTCTCTAACATTAAGACTGGTTATCCTCAGGGGAACCAGCTCCTGAGCTTGCAGGCAGGGATGGAAAGAGGAAGGGACTCAATCTCTGCCACATGAGGTTCAGGCTGGACATCAGGAAGACTTTCTTTACTGAAAGAGTGGTTAAATACTGCAACAGGTTGCCAAGAGAAGCTGTGGATGCCCCATCCCTGGAGCTGTTCAAAGCCAGATTGGATGGGGCTCCGGCGACCTGGTCTAGTGGAAGGTGTCCCTTCCTACTAGAGGGGGTTGGAGTGAGATGATCTTTAAGGTTCCTTCCAACCCATACCATTCTGTTATTCTAAAAATATTTAGAATATTTGTTCCTTTCTTGGGGGACATCATAGCTGGTCCCTGAAATGCAAGACCATCTCACATCTGTGTGCTTAAAGAAGTGAGGAGAGCAAACACTGGGCATAGCTGAGGAGGGATCCCAGAGTTCTGCATGTAGGAATTGAACAGCTCCAGCAGGTTCCTCCAGGTCATAGTTTGAGCCCAGCTGTTGAGAAGGAATTGCTGCATCTGTAGTAGGATCTGAAATCTCATAATGAATGTTTCACATGGGAAATTTATACTTTCTCTCTTTTGTTTTCTTCTTTTTTTTAATTTTTTACTTTTTTTAGTTTGGGGCTTTTTTTTATATATCTAGGAAGGAAAGGGGGAAAGAATAAAGTTATGACCCATGTGTGCCAGAGAAAAATGGGTAATATAAATCACATCAACTGAATGATTTTTCCTGCAAAAAATTAAAATCTGCCTCAAAGTGTGTATGGTCAGATTTCCCTTTTGGAATTGTTCTGTTTATTATAAACTCTTATGGAAACTTTGATGAGAATCAAGCTCAACCTCAATGGCAGCCAAGCACAACTCCTACAGTGATGGCAGAGGCCTAAGTCAAGTGGTTTGGCAGACCCACTCAAAAGTCACAAATCCCTTCTCTCTGTGTTTGGTTTGGAAGGACAATAAGCAAGTTGCAAGATGACAAAGATTCAAAATTATATGCGAAGATTAGCAGAGGACTTTTTCTCCCTAATGTTCTCAGCAAATCTATTACATCTTTTCAAATGTATTAAAAAGAAGAAAAGGAAAGGCTAGTTTTAACATAACACAGTCAGCTGATGGCAATCATTGCTGTGGGATAACTATGAGTCCTGAATTTTAATGGATTTGAAAAAGAGAAGTGGGCATATTTAAACGAATGGGAAGATTAAAAGATTTAAAACAGAGCCACAGAGAGTTGCACTTAGCATTGTGAAGATGAAATCTAAGCACAAATTGACAGGAACAGGCAGATGTTTCTTTTTTGGGTGAATCTTTCTGTAATTGTCCACAAGGGTTTCCTTGCCCTTTCCTCTGAAGGTTTAAAGCACTACTGCTGTCAAAGACAGGAGAAGTAGTACTGCTGTGAATAATGGCTTAATGCTTGAAAACAGCACCTTGTAATGAGAGCACTGGAAAACAAAAGTTCCCAGCCATGAAGAGTAACTTGTGGTAGATGTTTAAAGAGTAAAGTAAAACTTTTTATCCAAAGGGTCTACTTAAGGCTTCTATTAGAAGGATTAGGTCTTTTCTTCTCCATCAGAGCTCGTTCTCAAACTCTGCATCTGTTTTCCAGCAACATTAGACTTGAATAGTTCATCTGAGTCAACTACATCTTTTTGCTGTGGGGTTTGGAGGAAGAGTTTTCAAACCTGAGCACCTTGATCCAGAATACTTTAAGGCAATTACAAGTGCACTACGTTTTAAGATGAGGGATTAGCAAGAACCTGATAAAGACACCTCCCAGAGTGTCAAGTGTTTCATGTCAGAGCTGTGACAAGGCAAATAAATAGTTAGAAACTTCCATTATGTGAGGTTGTGTGCCTGTACATTTATAAGTATATATGTATATATATGGACATGTACAAGTGAACTGCACTGCAGTTTTGAAAAGCCCAGGCCAAATAACTTCCTGAAGTACCAGGTGCAGAGGCAAATAATATAGATGCTTTTCTTTCATTTGCTTTTCTTAATATGGGAATAGCTGGTTTGAAACCCATAAGCAGTTTTATGTCCATAAGAGTATTAACTGAGAAGTTTTGATACGAAATCATTATCTTCTCTCTTCTAAATCCAAATACTAATTGCAACCTTGCTGTGAGCCTACAATATTAAGGCTATCATAGCCATGGCAACTGAAAGCAACATTAAATGGAATACATATCCTCTGCACAAGATTGCTTTTTTGGGTTTTATTTTTTTCTGTGTTCTGTTTTTGGGGCAGTAGGCACACATTTCAGCAGCCATGATATACAGATCAAAAGAGCTTCCAGTTCTTCAGACCTCTGAGATATTTTGCACCATTTGTTCTCCTATCAGTTTATATTTTGTGTATCTGTATAACCAATTTCAGCACAGGCTGGCTTGTTAATCCACAGATACAAATAAAACACAAATTAAACTTTCAGCATGGATTTTACAATGGCCCATTTACATTTCAGGACTAAACCTATAATAAAAATTTTTGTATAGTTATAATTAGGCTGATTTTTCTTAAGACCAGGAGATAAGCATCTATGCAAATAGCCTTGAAAAGATATTGTCTTTAAGAAAAGAGCACTTCAAATGAGCTGCTTAAAGTCACCTTCTATTCTTTGCATGAAAATTGTAATGCAAAATAATAAACAGCACAGGGCATCAAGCACAGAACTTCAAAGATGATATTGTGCCATTTATATAAAGATAATTAGGCATTTAAAAACAACCAATATCACTTTAAAATCTTCCAATTAAAATAAATTTAAAAAATAGACAGAGTGGAGGTTGTGTGCAAGGTAAGATTATTGAAATAAGTTTCCATGTGTTTGATTCTCCTGAGGGTTTGTGTCCATAATGATCTGCCTGACTCCAAAGCGCCCGAGTACACAGTGAAATGAATTGCTGGGGACGTTGCAGTGCACCACAGTTCTGAAGGCCACGGGTGACATTTCAGACATGGATATGTTTTACCTCTGTGTTAGTACATATAAAGGTTAGTTTTGACTGGAAAAGATGATGCCATGCCTAGATGGTCATGTGGCATAGAGGAAAACTTAGGATAGCTAAAGCACTTATTGCTTAGATTGCTTATTCTAGTTTTCAGGGAAAAAAAAATCTGTGAGAGAAAACTGTATCAACACAAGTGTTTTTATGCAGGTATAATTGTATCCACACTAACGAGATCTCTCTACCAGCTTAATTCCATGCTACTCTGTCAGCAAAAATTTGTATTCTGTAATGTAATATTTATGTATGTTTATGAATGTTTAAGAAAGGGCTAATATAGTCAGACATCATTAGCATGGGCAGAAACATGGGAGGTGTTAGGGACTGGCTCCTTACGCTTGTCATTTACAGCAATTGTCCTGATGGACCAGTAATTATCTAGCAATTGATTATTAAAACACCCTTAAGCGAATTATTTATAATCATGCTTTTCATGTAAATGACACTAAAAGTTGTTCAGAGGAGAGCTTGGCATTGATAAATAAATATTTTACTGCAGACTATTGAAAAAGAATTTTCATCAGGTCTTCAGCTTTGCTTTTAATGGTAGAAATGTGCTCAGGTAGTTCGTGTATGTAACAAGAAATAATAATGAGTCTGTTTTATCTGAAGGAATGAACCTCTCGTGTCCTACAGCTGTAGTTGCAGAGGGCAACAGTGGAGGAGGCATCAGCTGGTTGTGGCCTCTCAGCTCTGCATCTTGTGCTTCCTAGTGCAAGTAGGTCTTGTCTGAGGGACTCCTGCAGAGCACCTGGAACCATAACCCTTCCTCCAGAATGGAATAAATCACAAATTGTTCTATATTCTGTCGTACAGTAGCTCCTGTAGTTGTTGGTGTAAACTATAGCATTGCTTCAGGCCTCCATTTCCCACTTGTAGAGAGAAGAAATATTCCTCTGTGCCTCAGTGGCCATTGTGGGGATGAAGGCACTGAAGATGCTCCCGCAGAGATATGGCAATATTTGTGTGGTCTATTAGTTGCCAGTGAGTCTAAACTAGAAATCTTTGCAGTGCTCAATGTATCAATAGCCATCAGCAAACATCTTAGATGGAAGGGAAATAGTATCTCAGATGTTTGGATGGGTTGTTGATTCTGTGATTCTTTGCATGGAAGGGAATATTCACCTTTTCAGCTCTGCATGGCCATTTCCCTGTGCAAGTATTTAAATAAGGATTCTTTTGATGAGCCCAAACTGTGATGTGCTGTAGCTGAGCAAAAGATTTGACAGTGGCATTGGCTGATCTCAAAAGACATCTCATCCTGCAAACTGTATCTGCTTGGACTATCGTGGCTACAACTATATCACAACCAATACTCAGAGATCAACTAATTTAGGGAAAAGGGGTAGCATTTTAACTCTACAAGGGCTCAGGGTTGCACCCAAGTAAGTTACTACACATATTTTGTTTCCATTGGCATGTTCAGAACCTTAACGTGAGTTTTGTGTAGCTATTTGTCGCTGTTTTCAGTCTGGCTCAGTCATTTCTTCCCATGGTAATAGTGTGACACCTGAGTTTGTGTCATGATTGTAGGAGGAAGAGTAAAAGGTAACCCTCATAAATTCAAATATTCTTAAAACATTTGGACACAACTGGTAAAAATTAAAAAGCTGATTGCACTTTTAATAGCAGTCTTGTCAGTAATATTCAAAATGATAACTCTCTAGTATTCTAAAAGCACAGATTACCCTGAATGAGACTTCAAAGAATCTATAATTAAAATCAGTAATATGTACTGTATGTTTTAAAATCCTGAACTCTATTTGAGAGATTATTTTCTTTATATAGTACCTAAGGACATATTCAGATATATTGATACCACTATTGTCTTATTTAATGACCATTCCTGCTGGAGACAGGCCTCAGTGTGTGTAGGCTGAGTGCTGCCTGTGGGACGATGTGCCATTGTACTGTCTCAGGAGGCAGCCTGACAAAGGAACGTGTCTCGGACACAATACTGTCCCATTCTGCTTTCTCAGTCCAGAGAAAACATAAAAAAGGTGCAGTTTGCTTCCCCCTGCCTGTCTATGGCTCCCCTGGCAAGCATGGCATGAGCAAATTCCTCTTAGTCTCCATTCATGTGCAAAGGCACAAAAGGAGAGAACAATATCTGCATTTTCCACTGTAACCCATACAATATCTGGGTAGGCAGTATGGCTAGACAGGGATTTGGGGAATTGTTCTGCTGCTCAGGACTGAATGACAAACTGTTCTTGCAAAAGCAGAGTCTGCTGGTGTTGTTATACTGGACTATCACTGACACACCTGGAGCTGCCTGTGGATGAAAGGCATTTTATAACCCAAATTTGTGCCCTTCAGAAGGATTTATGAACCATTTGTACAACAGTATAATTTTAACAGTGCTGTTAATAAGCTTTTGGTGATTTCACTGTGAGTTATGTATGCAGAAGAACCAAGGATTAAGCTCTCCTTAAAGGTTTTAAGGTTTAGAAAATGGGAAGAGGCAAGAGGCTGGCCATTTTCAACCATCTGAGGACCCCCTCCTTTCTTCCCATCCTCCATGAACTCTCTAATGTAGACACTTCCTTAGCAAGATCTTTAGGTGCATCACAGCAAACTTCACCTGAGGAACTGGCTTAAATACCTCTAACTTACCTATTCTTTAACTCTCTCTCCCCTAGTCTGATCTTTACCTTTATTATTAATGTTAATTATGTGGGCACATCTTGTTGTAACTAATATTTTGTGTGGAGATGGGAGCAAGTAAAGACAACGTCATCCACTGCTTATTGTCCTCCCTCATTAAATAATGGAATTAGTCTATTCTTTGCCTTCCTCATATATTGTTACATATAGTAGTAGTAGTGAGAAATAAAACTTCTTTCTTGGCAAGCTGACTTGTTGAAAGGTGAATGATACTGGTCATTGTGGAGATGGGGTTTTGATTTTAATTTATTTTTAAAAATTATTTGAATAAAACAAATTTTCAGTCCTCACCATCATCTGTTCTCAGTGAGCTTTTAGAAGCCCCTACCTTTGGCTTTGAATATGAAAGCTCTGAAAGCAAAATGGGCTCTCTCTTAGACTGTTATCACTGGGTTGTTTGAAATACAGATTAAACCAGTGACAAAATAGTTTCTTTGGCCTTCTAGCCATTTATTTAGAGAATTAATTCTTCCTTTCTCCTGTGTATTAAGGTCCAGTGCTGGAACCAGCAGGTCTCTTAGAAATAAGAAGTAAAGCTGAATTCTTTCTTTTTTTTCCTTTCACTGTGAGCAATGGGAAGATAATTCCTTATTGCTAGAAATGCTAGCTGGAGGTAGAAGGGAAGGCTGTGTAAAGAGAGTGGTAAAAAAGAAGATTTGGATTTAAATATTCATGTTTGGGGGGCTATTCAATGATATTAGGAATAAATTACCAGCTAAGGACACACTTGATTGATTCTGTCTGAATTTGTTTTATAATATTTTCACATAATTTCATTTATTCTTTCCTTTAACATCCATTAGAGGAAAAGAGAAAAAATATACAGCATATGAAAAGAACATAGGGAAGTTTTTAATATAATGTTAATAATAGTTGATATTTAATTGAGATTGTATCTTTAATCTTTTCTTCTTTTCCCCTGCCAGTGTTTCATCTCTATTCTTATTATCTTGTTTTCAGTACAAAATTATCACCCACTGGTTTTCAATTACAGCGATGCCCATATTGATTCTCTCCTTGATTTTAACTCGAAGCTGAAAAATTACTCACTTAAGCCAATAAAAGTAGATGATATGGTTAGTTTGGGGTTCCTTTTTTAAAATAATAAACGAATAAAGAAGAAGAATGATAACCTTATAATGATTCTGAGTTACAGCAAACTGGTATGGAAATGCATTTTAAATCATTAGAACTCAGAACAGTGTTATAAATTTGTATTTATCTCTTCACATTGATTTAAGTGGTCCCTAAGGACACAAAACCTATGTCTGTAATTCTGAGTTGCATTTGCCTCTTAGTCCTTGGGCTCTGAGACCCCCTGGCAGAAAACAGATTCTGTCTACACTTCCCTTGGCCTCCCAAAATAGGGTTTCTGTATGCAAAGTGCCTGTTGGGAATTGTCCATGGTCCATGCTAGCTCCCAGACTGTGGCCAGGAATTGTCTGGGGAAGGGCCAGCTGGCATGGGCCACTCTTTTGGATTAACATTCCCAGGCTTCAGGAATTTCCCAGGCACTGCTAAATTTACTAACACAGATGTAGATAGAGAGAACTATCCCATCTAGAAGCAGCTACATTGTTTCTCCAGTTACTTCTGTGCACACTTGTCTGCTCAACACAAATAGTCCCACATTAAAGTGATAGCGAATCACAAACTTAAAACCAAGATTCAGTGCAAGGTTTGACCTTACAGAGAGAAAAATATCAAGAGTTGTCATAGTATGGTTTTGGTGGCCATATGGAATTACAAATCAGTCTTTATTGATGCTTAGAATGTATGATCCAAATGAATTTGGGAGCAGAAGCTGAACAGTAGCTTTCCTGAGTTGTAGGCTAAGGGGTTTGATTCTGCACCCATTGATGTTAAGGCAAAACCTCTTTCTACCTTTTGTTAGAGCAGAATGACAGCCAACCATAGGGGAAAATCACTTAGAGCCAACAGTTTCACACATACAATCCAAAACATAGATAGTGAAAGGTCAAATGAAGATCTTTCAGAGTCTTTATCTTAAATGTGACAAGTAAGTCATGTCAAATACATTTGACAGAGATGCCCAGATAGATGCCCACATTGAAGTAGGTACGTGTGTAGGCGGGATTTCTCCAGAGAAGGAGGAAGGAAGTCTCTCAACTTCAGGAAGGTGCTGAACATCTATGGAAGAAAATTGCCTTAACAGGCTCAGTTCAGCCTCAGTGGTCTGGGATGATATTCCCAGCTGCATTCAACTTTCTATGTAGACACACTATGAAGCTGATTCTTAGCCTGACCAGGAGTTACTGAAAAGCAAAATCACATATACTTTTGTGCTGTTGCTTAGATTGCTACCTGTAACCTCTCCTTTTCTTTGAGTGTGTCCGGTATTCTTGGCCATGTTTTATTGTGGCTCTAACTTTTAGACCTAGCACTACTAATCTGCAGTAATACCTAGCAAATATTTGAGCCAAGATCTTCAGACATTCTTTTAGTCCTTAAGACTCCAGAGGGCCCCTCGCCCAAAAGGCCTATTTTGAAGAGCAGAGCCCTTGTGAAACTTTTGTTGCTCCTAAGCCTCTGTCCTGCCTTAATCTCTGGTTGTCCTCTCATTGCTCCAGACAGACAATTCTACTTTCTCAGTGACCCAGGTGTATTTCTCCCATTTCAACATCTATCTTTCATGTTTAGAATCAAATATTTGCTTTAACAAAGGCAAACTTTTCCCTAGATTTGTCACTTCACACATTTCTTTTTCTATGTCTAATTTCTCCAGTTCTTATGCATTGTAGCAGCATTCTCCCTCTTTGGAAATGTTCCAGAAATCACCTGTACTTGCCCATTTTTGAAGTGCCTGTATGGTAGTTTGTAATTTGCCAGTCCATTTCTTTGCCAAAAGTAAATTAATTGAGTGGATAGCAACAGAATTTATAGTTTTATACAGGCTATGTATACATGCTAGGGAAATACCTTGGCATTAGAATGGGGTAAATGAGTCATAACTGATTATAGAGCAATTCCTGCCTAGGTAGCATTAGGAAAGGAAGGCTTCTCTCTCCTTTCTTTCTGGGACATCTGCCCTTCAAGTAAGGTACCTTAAGCAGTTACTTGTCTCCCTTCCCTTTTCTTTTGCACTTTTAAATGATTTGTGCAACTGCAGAAGACACAAATTTTCTGGAGTGGCTCACCATTACATGACATTGTTTTCAAATATTTACATGGATTTTTTTATTATTATTATTATTTTTATTTCAGGGTTGTACCAGCAGGTCTCCGGCTCTTTCTGAACCTGCATAGAGGCTCTTCTACTACATCCACTGGCCTCTGCCGCTATAATACTAAAACATTTCTTTAGGCTATAGTATCCTCTATACCACCAAAAACTTGTTGTTGTTTCCTGTGAAACACCTCAGGTGCCAAACACAACCTGAGTGCAGCCTGTGGAAATGGAGTCTCCCAAAGGGGATGCTGAGTGGACATAAAAGTGGGCTCTGTTTTTCCAAGACACCTGCCAGAACCTTATTGACATTTTCAGCATAGGAAAATATTTGGCAGTGGACAGCTGTTCAGAAACTTTTCCCCTTGTAGGCAGTAGAAAATTTTCCCTTTTTAAAACATATATATTTAATTCTTTTGGGTCTATACATAAGTGAAAGGCTTAATTTCTCCCCTCCCCCCAGCCCCCGACTGTGAACTTCAGAGAATTTACCTCCTTGGTTCTTCCTATTTCCTCTGTCATTCCTCAGAGTGAACACATCCAGCTCTTCTTTTTAGTCTCTGTCTTTCCCAGAAACCTGAGCTGCAGGATGGTTCATTGCTTTTACTCTTTCTTCCAGGAATTCACCTTAGAAGTCTGACTCCAGCACCTAGTTATTAGTTTTAGGGACCTTTAATAAGTGCACCTTGTTGAATGCTTAGTGTGTTTGGATTTAACACCTCCTCCCTTGGTAGTATTGCAAGTTATTTCTCTTCCAACTTATTCTCTCATAAAATTGATGAGGACGAGATTGTACCTGCAAGCACTGAGGGTTGTCACTTCCTACTTTCCTGCCAGTTGGCTTTTTCAGATCATGATGTGCAATTGGCTTGTGTTTCAGTGTAAAATTACTGAGCAACCCATTTGCTTCTACGCTGAAATTTTAGCAAAGAGTAACTTAGTGTTTCTAACTATTGCTTATATGAAGAGTTCATGAGAGCTGCTGGCTCTGACTGTCACCTTTGTGTCCTGCACATTTTGATGTCTTTGGCAAAGGATGAACTATTGCAGTTGCCAATGCCAGGGAGTGCCTTAACTTCTGGTGGTAGCTCTGATGTGTTTTAGCTGTATGTTGCATTGTCCATCCTCACTCCTCACCTTGCTTTTCTTTTTCTTTTAAGTCATAATTAAGAGCTTTGCATGCTTTTCTATCCAGGTCTGTTCTTTCAATCCTTGGGATTTCCCATAAAGTCCACTGGATTTATCATATAAATGTTATCTGTGAGAAAATATGGATGGTGGCTGGATCTCCTACAAACCTTGCTATTAACCTTCTTCCACATGCTGCAAAGTCTAATTGTTCTGTTATGAGTTTCTATACCTTGAAGGGTTTAAATTATCTCTCTGAACTGAGCTGGAGTTTGTATCTGTCTCCCAGCTTAGACCTGGTCACAACAGGCCTCCTTCCCTTTTTCGTATCTCTCCATTGCAGTTAGTAACAAAAAAACCCCAACAACAACACAAAGAAACCACCACCACAATAATAACAAAAAAAAACAACAACCAGAAAGCTCGGGATTATTTATAGACTCATCTGTTACATCTCCTATTTTATACCTTGTTCTAAGACATGGAATCACAGAATGGTTGGAGTTGGAAGAGATTTTAAAGATCATCCAGTTCCAACCATGGCAGAGACACCTTCCACTAGACCAAGGTGCACAAAACAAGATGCAACCTGGCCTTGAACAGTTCCAGGGATGGGGCATCCACAGTTTCTCTGGATAACCTGTTTCAGTGCCTCACCATCCTCACAGTCAAGATTTTTTTCCTGATATCTAACCTAAATCATTGTGCTGAGTTATAAATGGGAAGGGAGTACTAGCAAAGTCATGAACTGTTTTGTCAGGACATGCTCCTTTGCTTTGTTCTATTAAAAATATAGATAGAACTTAACTAGCTGTTTCTGAGGGAAAATATAGGCTGTGTTCCAGAGAGAAATACATGTGAAGGGTTAGACCATAGGTAAGGTAATATGGAATGACTTCAGTGCATCATAATTGGAGAATAAAGTCAGTCACCTTCAGAAAATTTCCCAAAATACCTCTCCAAAATAATTAAACATAGTTGTTCTTCAATATCTGTGTGGAAAGAGTGTTGGAAAAAGAAATAATATAAGAACAATACACTCCCAAAATTCTAAAAATTTTGTTGTCCATTCTCAAGCAGTATGGACTGAAAGAACAACAAAAAAGATGCATTCATAATTTAAAATTGAACTGCACTGTTTCCTTAGTACTCACCAAAATAGGACTTGAAACATCTGCAAGTGCTGAGCAGTGCGACGCACACCATCAGGACTTGGGCAAGTGTACCCTTTCCGGGGTTAGGAGCTGGCTGGAGGGTCAGGCCCAGAGAGTGCTGGTGAATGGAGCTGCATCCAGCTGGGGGCCGGTCACTGGTGGTGTTCCCCAGGGGTCTGTGTTGGGTCCAGTCCTGTTTAACATCTTTATTGATGATTTAGATGAGGGGATTGAGTCCATCAGCAGCAAATTTGCTGATAACACCAAGTTGGGAGGGAGTGTCAACCTGCTGGAAGGCAGGAGGGCTCTGCAGAGGGATCTGGATAGACCTGAGAGATGGGCTGATTGCAATGGGATGAAGTTCAATAAGGCCAAGTGCCGGGTCCTGCACTTTGGCCACAACAACCCCCTGCAGCGCTCCAGGCTGGGCACAGAGTGGCTGGAGAGCAGCCAGGCGGAAAGGGACCTGGGGGGACTGAGTGACAGGAAGCTCAACATGAGCCAACAGTGTGCCCAGGTGGCCAAGGAGGCCAATGGGATCCTGGCCTGTATCAAAAATAGCGTGACCAGCAGGCCCAGGGCAGTGACCCTTCCTCTTTACTCTGCGTTGGTGAGGCCACACCTTGAGTGTTGTGTTCAGTTCTGGGCCCCCAGTTTAGGAAAGATATTGAGGTGCTGGAGCGGGTCCAGAGAAGAGCAACAAGGCTGGAGAAGGGACTGGAGCATAAATCCTATAGGGAGAGGCTGAGGGAGCTGGGGGTGTTTAGCCTGGAGAAGAGGAGGCTGAGAGGTGACCTCAGCACTGTCTGGAACTACCTGAAGGGAAGTTCTGGCCAGGTGGGGGTTGGTCTCTTCTCCCAGGCACTCAGCAATAGGACAAGGGGGCACGGGCTCAAGCTCTGCCAGGGGAAATTTAAGTTGGAGATCAGAAAAAAATTCTTTCCAGAGAGAGTAATCAGGCATTGGAATGGCCTGCCCAGGGAGGTGGTGAATTCACCTTCCCTGGAGATTTTTAAACTGATATTGGCCGTGGCACTGAGTGCCATGATCTGTAAATGGATTGGAGTTGGACCAAGGGTTGGACTTGATGATCTTGGAGGTCTTTTCCAACCCAATTGATTCTGTGATTCTATGATTCTATGACCAGTTTCAACCTGCTGTCCTTAGGAAAGGAACGAATAACTACATCATTATAGATGTTTTTGTAAAGGGTTTAGGCATGTTTCTAGACAACGCAAGTTGGAAATCAAATCTGAAGTGAAACTGATACAATCACAAGACCAAATGAAATTTTCTGTTAGAGGGAGCTGGAAAATGGACATACAAAGGAGTTATTTACAGAGAAAGTCCCTCCCCATAGACTAGATTAGAGGTAGGCTGTGGTTTAAACAAGGGAGATGAACTATCTGTAAATATCAATCTTTTGCTCCTCAAATGTTTAAATTATTAGAACTTTGTTTTGCAAACTGGTCTTTTCTTGGTTTTGGTGAAAAATAAACAAAAAACAACCTGTTCCTTTAAAATGGGGCAAGGCAGAATGTGTGGGAGCAAGATTCACAGAATAAAGGTTTATTTTAATTTATTCACTAAAGATTTCTGGCAGGTAAAACTCGTTTAAAGGAAACACATTTTTTTTGTCCATAATCTTCTTAAATTCCCATCTGTACTCAGACAGTTCTATTTACACTGCTATGTTCTTCAGGAGCAAAAATTCTCTGATGTAAAAGCTGAAGGGGTTGTGCATGAACATTGCTGAAAAATGTCTGTGTGTGGAGTGTTCCTTGAAAATGGCAGTGGTGTTCACCATGACAGCCTCATGTAACCAAACTCCCAGGGTACCACATATACTGATTGGGGAAGCTGTTGTGGCCCTGGCTAAGGAGACAGGGCTCTTTTCATTAGGTTGTAACACATTTTTAATTCAGAAGGTCCGCAGCTTGTTCCCTGCTCTGTCAAGTTCATGGTAGCTAAGATAACTGTACTGAACATATATTATGTCTGGGATAAGTATACTAAAAATGAAGCAAGCAAGGAAGGGAGCTGACAGCAAAAGAGATGTCCGGTAAGTGCAGTCAGTAGAAGTTATTTGAAATTGCTTAAGTGGCTTAAAAAATTCCCACACCAAACCAAGCCCTACCTCCCATTCTTCTATTTGCTGGGACTTCTATACTTAAAAAGCCTCACGGATGTCTTGTCCAGATCCTGAGAAAGTTCAAACAGTTTTGGGTTTGCCAGGTTTAAACTTGCATTTACTGCTCATTCATCTTGGACCAAACAAATCTTTTCTGTCCATGACCTTTGCCATGACCTGAATTTTGCAGCGTATTTAGGTGTTGATTTCAATGCCGCTGCAGAGTTTCTCTCTGCTGAGCCTTTAATTGCCTTCAGACACCAACAAACCTAGGTGGCATTTGGTATCCAAAGTCCGAAAAAAGAAACTATTTTGGAATGTCAATAAAAGAGCTGTAAACTTTCATTATGGTGCTAACAGCAGTAGCGTTGCAGCAAAGCAATACACTTACAGCAGTTAATTTTGTGATATTTTCTACAAGAGACTAAAATTGTGCTGGAATATCAAATGTATATAACTTTTCCGGGCATGGATTTTGACTACTTGGATGGTATAAAATGCAGGTTGTCAAGATTTCAAACTCTGTGTATTGTCAGAATTTCTGTGTTAAAATTTCTGAAACACCAGAAAGTAAGAAGCTGTCAGCGTTTACAGTACCTGCAGAACGTAAGACAGTGACTTTGCCATCCCTCACTGGACATTGTCAGCATGTGCTGTGATCTTCCAGGATCCTTAATAGATCAACAAATGGGGGTTTCTTTGAGGAAAATTTATAGCAGTGTGGGGAATCCCTGGACTTCAAACATATAAAATAGAGTGTCTACTAATAAATGAAGGGTTAAAACAGATGTGTGAAAATGTGGTAGTGAAGAGCAGACAACACAATGATGTTTTGTAGGAAGCACCAAAATACTTGCAGATATGAAGCCCAATGCATTCCAAAGCAAATGGAGGAATCACAGTGGTGAGGGATGTTTATGCAAAGATTTCTCCATAGTCACATAGAACTGATGTACATAAGGGTTGACAATCACAAACCTAGGAAGTTTCTACAATAAATTCCCAGCCAGGCAACAAAGGAGAGCCATGATACATCACTGCCTTGCTGTCCTTGAGTTGAGTCAGGTATTTGCTTGTTTACAAGGACTGACAAGAAACTGTGTGGTGTCTGACTCCTGTTTGGGTGACTGGGAAACAGATCCCTCACATCCAACAGCAGCCACTCTCATTGAGAGCTCATTTGCCTGGCATGGAATTCCAGAGACTGTAATTACAGATAATGTAACTCAATTTTCCTGTCAGGAATCTGCTATTTGTAGTACCAGCAGAACCAGAGTGTGTCACATCCTTGCCACACTCCAGCCAAAGCAGAAGCAGCTGTCGGGGTTGCCAAGCATACTGGGGTAACAGGGATGCAGAGAAGGTATTTTTGTACATTATTTGGTGATCAGCAAGCCTGTAGTACCATCCTGTGCCACGCCACACATGGATACTGTGATGCACAAATGCAGCAACTCAGTCGAGGCAGAAAAGCACTCCATCTGCTGTGGCCTAATTTGTAAAATAAGACTGTAAAATGAAAAGCAAATAGCCCTCCTCCAATGAAAAGCTTTGCTGTGCTCAGTATAGTACGTCCCACACAGCAGCAGAAGATAAGGGTGGACATAATTTATAGTCAGTCATGCTTTCAGAATCCAAGCTACACACAAACTCGAACCCAAGGCTGTTACATTTAAGGGTGTTGTATTTGTTCTAATTTCTGCATTTAGCAAACTAGGCCTTTGGCTATTTCCTCCATTTGCAGTAAAATATCCTCTTCTTGCCATTAGGGTCCTCAAGAAAAGGTACAGTATGAAATTCTGGGGAGGTACTGAACTGTCAATGCCTGGGACAAAATGCTGAAGATTAAAAGTAAAATGTCACCATTGAAGCAAGTGGAAATGACAATAAGATTTCTGTTTTAAAAGCTAGCATCATGACACCTGCTGTTAGTGAATAACAGGTGTCAAAGATTTGTTCACCAAATGAAGGTCATCCTTTCTCTTCAGCTGACTCTTTGTATTTGTAAAAGTAAAATTGACTAGCTTTTTCCCCCTCTATGAATTAAGGAATTTAACTTAGATGAGAAAATGAAGGACATGTCCTCAGTTTCCAGAAATCCAATGGCTATCTGTGACTCCCTTTTAAATTGATTCTAGTTAGAATAACAGGTTGGTGAATCTACCTTTGAGTATCCCTCATGCTTAGACACTTCAACTATCCATGCTACAGTTATTTAACACAGACCACTTTACCTGCAGTCACATGGAAAGAGAACCTCCACTTTCCTATTCTTGTCTTCTGTCTTACCCAGCCATTTTATTCTGAATGTAGATTAAAATCAACTTAGAGGAACATGCAGATGCAGTGGCTCTGAAGCAGCACCAATAATGCTGTGACAGGCACCTTGTAATTTCTAGAGCTGTGGCAGTTCATTTGATATCAGTCACATGCCACATACTGGTAAGACAAAGAAGAAGTGCCCAGGATGCAGAAGTTGTTGCATGCCGAGGAGTGTGGAAATTGGAACAGATTAGTCAGAGAATTTGAACAGTTCACATCGTAAGGATTGTTTAATCTGACCTCCTGCTCAATGCAAGGCCATCTTGACCAATATTTCAGGGCTGTATTTACATTTTGAAAATATTCTCCTGCAGCTCCTCTGCACTTTTTTTCAGTTCTGCACCTTTCTCAGAAGAGAGGTTTTTCTTTTTCATTTTGTCCAGTTAGAGTTTCCTTTTCTGGAAGCTGTTTTTCATTGCTACTAGTTCCTTTTTTTGGTGCATTGCTGGGACAAGTCTGGCTCAAGCTTCTATATAACCTCCCTGCAGGACCCCCAGAGCCTTCTCATCTGCAGGCTAAACCAGCCTGGCTCTTTCAGCATCTCCTACAGGGCAGGTGCTCCAGCCCCTGGCTGCCATGGTAGCTCTCAGCTGATTCTCTCCAGTTGTTGGTATCCAAAACCAGTCTCACAAATACCAGAAACAGGGGAATGACCAGTTCCTTTGAGCTGCTATCTGCAGCCATGCTGAAGCAGCTCATGATGCAGTGAACCAGTCTTGGCAACTGATTCACTTTGCCCTCCTACCAGGCTGTGAAGCCTGTGAGGGCAATATGGATTTACATCGGGTTTATGGAGGCAAGGAGGTGAAGAGAATTGTTCCTATGGGACACTGTGAGCAGCACAGCTCCTCCAGCAAACTGACCATTGTGTAAGACTTTGAGGATACAAAAGGCAGAAAGGGGAAGTGATTTAAACAGGAAAAAATGAATGAGAACCAAGAAGAGCTCTTAGGGCAAACACACAAAAAGGTTTACAAACAATAGCCTCTTGTTCCCAAATAGATCCAAAGGAGATCTGAATGCTGCCAGAGATGTATAAGAGCTGGGTATTTGGGGTTTGCAAAAACACCTGTGGATTCTGGTTGAATTAGTTTGGGGTCTTCTTCAATTTATTTTATTTTTTCCTGCCTCAAACCCACATATGACTTGTCCATAATGAGGGATTTATATTCCTAATCGGTGAGTACAAACCATCTTCACAAACTATGCATCAAGTTTACAGTAGGTCAGTAATGCTTTGACCACTGGCCGTGCACATTAATTATCTAGAATAACTAATTGCCCAGCAATCCAGACAGCTCAGAGCCAGGAAAACTGGTACCCCACTGCTCAAAGCTGTAGTCTCCTCCTTAAATCAGGAAAACAGGGATTGCAGCATTTACTAGCAAGATAGATTAAAGCTAGTCCTCCAGCTAAGAGAACACTCCAATACATATATGTAAATGCATTTTTAGATGATGGTGTTTACCTCCTTTAAAAAGCTTTACAGTCTCCAAAAGACACTATAAGTAGAAATATATAGAAAGAGTAAATGAAAAGGCACAGTGACATCATGTTATAAAACTTGAATATCACTGTATTATTTTTAATGATATTTATAATTTTTTATACTTATGATTACTTTTATAATTATATTTATAATTATTTTAATTATATTTTAATTATTTTTAGATTTTCCTCTTTAGCAACGTCTGTATTTTGCAATATTTATGTCATGGAAGAATTGCATAAATAAAATAATTAGATAAGATATAAGTAGACATATTTCATGCTTCAGTTTATGAGTATAAAAACCAGTGGGGCTTGTTAGGAATATGTTCATATTTTTAGGTTTGTGTGTCCCTTGAAATAAAATACTGGCATTGAGAATAAACATGTTGAGACTATATAGCAGCACTGAGTCAAAAAAACTTTTTAATGGAATGAAGTGAGGAAAATTTTGCAATCTTTAGTCATACCTTCTAATCTTTAAAAACTGAAATTGTGAGTGCATTGCAGTGACAATGTATTTACTTTTAAAAACAGTCTTCCTGGAGTAGCTTACTTTGTAATGTGATGCTGTTTGGAGCCTTTGCCAGACTTACTCCTCTAGATGTTGTGAAAATCCAATTGGAAGATGGCACTTTACTCAGCACCCCCCATCTGAATTTATTAACAATTGTCCCCAGATGCACCTGCAAGACCTGGCACTAGAAATTAAAATGTGAATGATGCTCTCTCTGCCTTTGAGATTGGGCAAATGAAACAAGAAAACTTGTCCACCAAAACCATGCAGGCTGTTGTGAATTCCACTGGTGTGCAGTGGGAGCGAGGGTTCAACCAAACTCCATGGGGAAGGGATTCTGCCCCTCTGCTCTGCTCTGCTCTGCTCTGCTCTGCTCTGCTCTGCTCTGGTGAGACCCCACCTGCAGTGCTGCATCCAGCCCTGGGGTCCCCCAGGACAGGAAGGACATGGACCTGTTGGAGTGGGTTCAAAGAAGGCCACCAGGTTGATGGAACACCTCTCCTATGAGGAAAGGCTGAGAGAATTGGGATTGTTCAGCCTGGGAAAGAGAAGGTTTTGAGGTAACCTAATTGCAGCCTTCTAGCACCTAGTAGAAGCCTACAAGAAAGACAGAGAGACACTATTTACAAGGACATGGAGTGAAAGAACAAGGGGGAATGGCTCCAAACTAAAAGAGAGTAGGTTTAGATTAGATAATATGAAAAAAATTCTTGAGGGTGAGACGCTGGAACAGGTTGCCCAGAGAGGTTGTGGATGCCATCCCTGGAAGCATTCAAGGCCAGGTTGAATTGTGCTTTCAGCAAACTGGTCTAGTGAAAGGTGTCCCTGCCCGCGGCAGGGGAGTTTGAACAAGATGATCTTTAAGGTCTCTGTGTGGCACACCTGATGGGAGGTTGGTGCCACACAGAGCCTGGTGCAGCAGCACTGGCGTGGTGTTACATCAGCCTTTTCCCCTGGCTCTGTGTCCACTTAGGAATCTGTGTACCAGGGTCACTTCTCTTGTGTGGATGTGCCCAGGATGTGTCAAAAGACAACTGCACACATTTCACAACGTTTTAAAGCAGGGGTATTGTTGCACGTGAAATGCGCTGTTTGTATCTAAGATTAACAGCCTGAATTAGCAGAGGAAGACAGGAAAAGCCAGAAGGATAGTTCTCTCTGTTTTGTCACAGCTTCTATTTCGTGAGGAAAATGTTAGCATTCTTTATGTCCTCGGGGTACCCACCAGTGCCCCAGTTCCAGTATTTGCTGTATCGCTCCTCAGGGAAACCCTTGAAGCCATATGGTTCACTTGCTGTTCCTGCATTTCTGTGTGCCTAAGGAGTTGTTCGTGGTAGTGGTCCCTATTCTTTCTGCTACTTCATTCCGTGTCTCATTTGCTTTTTATGCGTTTTCCAAATGAAAATGTGGCTTTGCACTTTCCAGCTTCCCTCTAGCTCAACATTAGCAGCATGTAAATATGATTTTACTAGCATATATGTTCCTTTATTAGAGCAACCAAGGAGATACAACTTTTCTCTGTAGTGATAGTATTGGAAAAATCAAGCTTAGTAATCTTTCAGGTATTGATCTTCTCTTAAGTAAGTTGATGGACTAGATTTTGCTTCCATTATATTCATACATATCTCTTCAGACTTTTTTTCTCCAGAACTCTAACTCTAACTGGGGAGAGAAATCTGTTGTTGTGTTTGAGAGGGCAAAATCAAAGAGGTTGGTTGCTTTAGGAGTGTTGTATGTATGTGTGCAGCATGACAGAGCTGGCAAATAATTTCTGAAGAGACTGTTAGAGGAAAGGCCTTTCAATGGTGTACAGTGTAAGTGAATATATAGTATTATGTTTTTATTATATATACCACTACATAATACATGGTGAAAATAGTGTAAGGGACTACACTATGATATATGAAAACCCCATGTAAGTGTGATCCCCACTGTGTTTGCAAGGGATGAGTTTATCTCGTGACAAAGATTTAAAAGGTGCACAACAGCCATCTAAATTTTATCATGTCATCCCAGCTTGCTGGTTTTCCTGCTTAGACACAATGGAGGAATAAATTCCACCTATGTGTCTGTGAACTACTGGTAAGTTTATTTTGTATTGCATAAGATTTGTACAATGATTGCTTGACATTTAGACTCTGCAGGCATGGTCAGTGGAAAAATAATATGAAATGCACTGTCAGCAACACTTTTCCATATCTCCATATAAAAGAATTACATACAAATGCCACAGTAAGTACTACATGATGTCAAGGTCAGCACTGCCTGCTAGAACTGTGGTTCTGCCCTCCAGGGTGCAATGGCTTTTACTCAAAGCACGGCATGTTCAGCTGAAGAACAAGAATTCATGGGACGATTGCAGGACAGAGCATTGTCCAAAGTGTTTGTCAACAGCTCTCGATACCCGAGCTTGCAAAAAGCGCTTGCAGAGTATACATGGGAGTCTACTTCAGCCTGAAACTCTGAACTAGTTCATGTTTGTTCCAAACAACTCAGTCCGTGACAAGAGCTTAAAAGAACCGTCTGAAGGCCAACAATTACACTGAACCAGAGTTAGCACTTTTAGAGGCATTAAAAAGAACAAACTGATTTGTGTATCCAGAGATTTGACCACATGTCTTTCAAGGGGAAGGCATTGGTCCCAATATGATGTCTTTGCAGTCAGAGAACAGAATGATAATTTAAACTGTAAAAGAAAAAAAATAAAAAAGTTGCATTCATTTTCTGTAATGCATTATTTTGGACCTTTACATTTGAAATCTGCTTTTCCATGGATATACTTTTCTTCAAGTTCAGACTTGTATTTTAACATTTTAGTGTTCATTAACATTAAACAGTTTAACATTCAACTTTCTGTTTTTCTATTTAACTTAAGTCATTTGGGGGAAAAAGATGCAGAGGTAAACAGAGATTACGCAGATACTAACAAAGTCAGTGCATCTGTTCTTGAACCCCTTTCCTAGGAGAGGTAACGGATACTAAGGCACCATATCTGGTATTTCAAGGACTTGGGCACATTATACAGCATATCTGAAAAATGGTTGTGTCATTATTTACATAGTACAGAACAAAGGAGTATTCAGAAAATGTCATGGATGATTAAAGCAGGAAAAATGAATTCCATTCCCCACACTGACACTAATTTTCCTTGTGTCCTCACACAAGTTTCATCTTGCAAGCTGCTAAGGGCCCGTTTTCTGGATGACTCAACTCACTTCTATGACAGTACTCTAATACATGCAAGTAGTAGATATTCCGTACATGCAAGTGTCTTCAGAAAGATAGAAGACCTTTCATTTTCCATATCCTCAACATCAGGAGGACATATTTATTAGTTTTGTGGGATCGTGAGGACGTATTATTGTTTGATGTCAAAGGGAAGGTTTTAGCAAGTGAGATAGAGACAACAAAATGCCAGTACACAAAGTACAAGTATAGCTGAAATGAAAATCTACCCTTTTCAGGGATGTAATATATCCACTATCATAGAATTTTATCTAAGAATTTCATCATCAAATGATTTTGAGCTCTGAAACAAATGATTGCTTTAGATAAGACTGCCTGCTAGAAGAAAAAGGGCATCAAAAGAAAAAATATTTATATAACTTGAGATTACAGGCTTTTAAGGTATTTAATTCAGCATTTACCTAAAATGTAGCCCATTCTTAGGTGTAACTGCAGATAAAAATAATGATTTAGTGTTACACTTCATTGTCATTCAGAATTCTTATTTGATTTAATTCTCAGAGTTTATTAGGTGGACACACAACTGTGATGCTTATAGTTACCTCTAACAAGACATTCCTTGTCACAGAAAGTAGGTACAAGCTGAATGTAAAGCAAACAGCAGGTTCACTCCCCCTTATTCCTTTAAAGAAAATGTAGTCTTTTAAGTGTTACAGTGTTTGGGTGTTTGTTTGCTTGTTCCTTTTTAGTGGGTCATCATTTCTTTGAGGTGTCTGTCTCATAATCCATGTATTTGTCAATTTATCATGGAAAAGAAAACTAAATGTTCAAGCAATTGAGATAAATCTTACCCATGTACTAAAAAGTAAAATAGCTGTCTATCTGTAAATATGGAAAAGAAGATTTATTTTTACTTTGGAGTAGTACTGTGGTAGGTCTTGAGTTCCAGAATGAAATTCCTACACTTACCTCATGGTGCCCAGAAGAGAACTATTGGACAGGTGAAATTTGGTCCCTTGGGGCCAGCAGCAACTTTTCATTGAAATTGGTGTGAATTAATGCCTACATGCCTTGGGGCCTTATCTAGTCTACATGATTAACCCAAATGCAAGAATCTCTGTATCTTGCTACTGTTTTAGCTCTCTTGCTCTCAGAAAATGTGAGATTTAGACATATTTTAGTGTGAAAAGTGATGTCCACCAGTCACCTTGCAGTCAGACATGTACTGTTACACTGTAGGAACTTCCTGATGTTTGTCATTAAACTGATGAACTATGCAGTGCCATCACCAGTTTGGGATTCAAAAAAACTTTTCAAAATAGTTTGGACTCTGAATTATTAGGATGTTCTTATCTATCTGTGCCTTAATTTCAAGAAGAAATGAAGGAAGATAATAGGAGATACCTGCCAAAGGTTCTTTAATTCATCACTAGAGGTCCTCTGCTAGAGGCATCTCCTTTTCTGTCCTTCAGGTTGTATTCATTTTAGATCAGATTTCAGCAGACAGAAGGTGGGAGGTGTACCAACTTTGGTTGAAGGTCAGAGTCCTGTTCTTGGAGCACTCCACCCCCTTCAGAAAGAACTGCCAATGTCTGGTGCCAGTCCATGTCAGGAAAATGAAGGCTTGAGCAACCTCCTTTCTGTCTTTCCTGAGGCACTCAAACTTCTCCCTTAAGAAGTGATTCTCTTCCACTTGGCCTCCCGTGTTTTGTATTGAAGTAGAATACAAGAATAAAACCCCTTCAGTTTGTCATAGAATGGTTTGAGTTGGAAGGGACATGAAAGATCATCTAGTTCCAACTCCCCTGCCATAGGCAGGGATGCCACCCACTAGATCAGGTTGCTCAAGGCCCCATCCAACATGGCCTTCAACACTTCCACATACTACTTAATATATTTGGGTAAAATTATTCCCTGTTAATGGACATTTTGAAGGGCTGTGAATTAGGGTGAACTCCATTCTTCACTCAAAGTCTTCAGGAAATGTCTTCCTTCTTGGTCCCTCATGGCAGTTTTCAAAATAAACTTGTTTGTGTAACATTTAGCCATATCATTAAAATGCACCCAAAAATCCTAGACCTTTTGAAAAAAAATGGCTTTCTTTACAGGATTGATTTTTATTTACCTTATCAACCCCAAGTGGGTACCTCATACATGTTTATTGCTCCTGGCCACGCAGAAAATCTACAAGAATAAATAGGAAAAGGCAGAATCCCTGCCATTTTTATGTACATAGGCTTGGAGTCTGGCACTCGCTCATTTGCACAGTTACCTGTCTGAAGGCAGGCAGGTTTTTGGGTGAGATAAAATGAATAACCTGGCAGTTGTACTACTGTGTTGTGCAGCAGCTCCAAATTCTTCTGTTTGCCAGCTCAAGCCTCCTTATAGGTAGGCTAATAGGTCCTGACGGCAGAGCTACAGGTTAAGGGGTAAGTAGGTCAGCTCTGTGGAGGTGGACTCTGTTTTGGGGAAAAGGAAAAGTAGAATTAGTCATGGATACCTCTTCTTCAACATACAGTTCATAGAGATTAAATGCTCTGTGTTACAGCTATAGATAGGGTAGGTTTTGAGGCATGTCACAGCATAGAGCCAGGAGCAGCTCCTGTCATTTTTAGTGGCAATTCCAGAGCAAACTAAATTCGAAACCCCTTCTGGTAAGGGTTTCTTTACAAATTTCATCCCTTTGAAATTATGGGCTGCATAGATAAGACAATGGGTGAGAGGAATGTATATGAACATATATGTGAAATGCATGAGCTGAATAAAACACATCCTATAAATACAATACAGGTAAATAACATTGATTATATAATTATATATAATGGAACACATGAAAAAATCATGTTTAGTGCATGCGGAAAATTAGTGGTAGAACTGGAAATTGGACAACTCGTGTTAATCAGAAGATCATTCAGCAAAAAGCTGAAGAAAGGTTTATTCCTATATTAACTTTTCATTTTTTAGATGGCATTGCCCTTCTAAAGATATCCCTTCAAAAGATGGACCTTTTAAGAATGTCTGCAGATCTGGACTCCCTCAGATTAACTGGGGGCACATATTTCAAAGGGAAGTGGTGTTCATGGGGAATTCTCTGCCAGCTGCCCAGATCTCAGTTGCAGAAGTAAAGGATAAGTAGTAAAGGAGTTTAAATTTCCTCAAGCTGCCTTCTGTTGTGCTTCAGCTTTGATCTGCCAGGATTACCTTGAGAGATGGGAAAAGTAGTTAATTTTCCACTTTCACTTGATGCTTCCCCTCTCTCTAGGGGCTGCTGAGTTAGTGCCTGCTTCCTACATAGGTGAGCTGAATGCAACACCAGAACTTGCAGTTTCTTGGCATTGATTGGCTTGCCACACTGTCAGATAAGGGAGACATTCAGTGGTTTTCATTGGTTTCAGTGTAGCTGCCAGACAGCTACGAACAGTGAGATGGACTTTCTACTCTGGTCATTCCACAATGCCACCATCTCTAACCTGTCTTTTCCTATGTTCCCTCTGTGGTCCCACAGGGACTTAGTCCCCAGGGAACATCATTTAAATACTCTTATACTTATTTGTTTATCTTTCTTCAACTGTAGATTAAAACCATTCTTTGTGTTGATGCCTACAAAAAGACTTGACTGTGCTTAGGTGACTTCTGTTACATTTATAAAGTTAAATATGTTGTCTTCTTGTGTTCTTTTATTCCTTCATCTTTTGTCTTTGGAGTTCTATTCAGGCTTTTGTTTTATTGTTAATTAGACACCATCCTTTTGTTCTGTTCTTATTACACCTCAAGCAATGGATTTTTAGCCACGGCCAAGACTTCTGACTTCTTCAGCAATACAAATATTTGGCAACAGTACAGTGTGTGTTTGTTTTTAAACAGCCATCACATGGAAGCTCTCATGTCCTTGTACTGTTGTCAGCTGTTGCAAAGGACAGAATAGCAGATGGCTATTCTGGATGAGGAAAAAATGACTAACCATGACTTGAGCTGCTCTAGGAGTAAGAGGGATCAGAAATAATGCTCTCCTCACTTCCAGGTTCCATCTTTTATCAAACTTTGGCCACTGGTATCGTGTTTGTGAGTGTACTGGGCACCAGACGAGGCTGTCCCTTGTGCTGTGGCTGTCCTGGAGGAGAGAGGCAGTGGAGCAGGATGGCCAGGGCTCAGTGTCACCTGGCACCTCACTCTTACAGATGCCTTGTTCTAAGGTATAATCCTTAACTGCAGTGCAGTGTACCATGTGCTGGTGTTGTACACCATGCATCTATAGGTCATCATATAGCTCAGATATACCTTGCAGACTCTGTCCCACACAGTGAAAGCCACAAAACCTGAGATACAGGGGTTTGTGTCCCCTGTAGCAGGAAGCAGAGACCTCTGTCATGTAAACACTCTGATCTAAACTATTTTTAGCTGGTCCCAATTATCCTTGAAATGATCAAGGTACTGATCAAGTGGTAACCTGTGAGGCTTCCAGCATGTCTTGTCTCTCATGATAATAAGTGTTCAGACCAGGGACAATGTTAAATCAGGTATGCAAACAGCCTTAAACAGCTTCTTCACTGGGCCAGGCCTGCCACCCGTGTCTGTGCTTGGGGTAAGCTTCATCTGGCCTTCTCAGCTCTGCTCCCAACACATAAAGGGCAGATAAAATAGCATCAAGGCAATTTCTAACAAATGAGTCAGTTCCTGTTAATGATGAGACCCCTGTGAGTCAGATCATTAGCGCTGATTTCTATTGCTCTTGCTGTTGTTGGGGATTTTGTTTTTTTTTTAAAGATATTTGCAACTGTTTTAAAACTCTTTTTCTAAGGAAATAGGTCTTACAAGGTGATTGATCTCTGGTTTCCATCCTTTCCCAGGAACTTTTGTGCTCATCAACAAGAAAGATAACATTTTCAAAATTGCTTAGTCCTTGGAATCTTCATGAAAACAACTGGCTGGATAGAAGAAAAAGCCCCTGTTAGTGCTGTGGTGAGAGAGATGCCTCAAAGGCAACTCACTCTATTAGTCACCAGAGAATCCACACCTCTAGATGGCAGGAAAAGCTTCAGTGTTTGCATGTTATATTAGGTCTGAAACAGAGACACATCTATTAGAAATGAAAAATAATCATCACTGTTGCTTCCAAGAAAACTGGGTTTTAATTGTATAAAATCCATCCTGTAAAAGAAGCATCTGTATCTTGCTCTGTAGATTCATATGCTCCCCTCTCTCCATACACATTAAGATTTAAGGTTGTCATCAGTGGGAAATATGTATCATCTCCCACAGGACTGCAGTCTCTCCTTCAGTACTAACATATTAAACTAGACTTCTTAAACATTCATATTAATTAGTCTGTGAGGAACCATTATCAAAATATGGTGTGAATACATAATTATGAGGGTGTGTTGTCTGGCAGAAAAATGAGGGTCTGATCCTGCCTCCTCTCAAGTAAATGGCAGCTTCACCAGTTGTTTTCGTGCAAGCAATAGTGAGCCCTAAGGCTGCAGAAACGGGAGACAATTTTCCCCTTCCTGCCTCACTGGAAGCGCTGTCTCACCCTTGCTGAGAAAGCACTTCACCCCTCCTGGGAGGGGAGATAGAAGGAAGAGCGTTTGGCAGCTATTATCAATATTCATGCACAGCTGCAACTCACAGACCTTATTCCCTGCTGAACAGTGCCATTAGCTGCAGCAGGGCATGACCTGCAGAGTGGGACAGACCCCTGTTAGTGCCAGTCAGGCATTCCCGGCTGTCCTCTAGGTGCATCTACTGTCCTGCTCCAGGAGGAGACAATGTGCTTCTTCTTGTGCCACGGCTGCCTTTATTGCCAGGTCGTGGTCATATGAGAAGGGCCAGCAAACTTCCCTGCGTGTGCTAATGCTTCAGCATAGACTGGAAGCTTCAGACAATGCAGAAGTTCAAATCTGCCATTTCACTTGGTTTAGAACTAGGCAAACCCTTTGCCCCAGATCAATGCAGATTAAGTGCCAGACCCTGTAAGACAGAGAAAGCCATGTGTTAATTTTCGTATATCAATGCTTTAGCTCATCTCTGGTAAAGATCTTGTTTGATTGGTTGTTTGGTTGTTTGTTGTTTGGGGTTTTTTTTGGTTGTTTGGTCTGTTTGCCTTAAATAAAAAAATAGCATGATCTAGTAAACACAGAACAAGACTGGCAAACTGGAAAGAGATCTCAGATCTTGTTTTCTGTCACTGATTTGTTTGCAGCCTTGGGAGAACATGAGGCTATTATTTCTCTAGCCCCAATTAATGTCTTGGTTATAATTTGGTGAAAGAGCTTTCCATTATTTCCCACCCCAAAGTTTCCCTTCTTCCTGGATGAGCCACATGTAAAAGCATTTTTTTTTGCTAGCACTAGAACATAACCTCTCTCCTATCCAACATTTCTTTCTCTCTTGCAGTTCCCATCCATTCCATTCACTGCAGCAAAGTTGCACTGCATTGAGAAGAGCAAGGATAGAACATGTGCTTTTTCCCGGCTGCCAGCTCACTGCCTTCCCTGCCAAAGGTCTGTGGGGGCAACTGTCCTGATAGAATGCTCAAGATGTCCAAAAGTCCAGGTGCTTCATGACCCAACATAGCTGCTCTGCTGTTTTAGGGAATAATGCTCTGGCAAGACATCTGCAGAGGGATTCCTCTTCACACTCTGGCATAACAGGACAGCTGTGCTTAAAAAACACCATCATGAGGTTTATAGTCATGTGGCTTAATGACTCTTATTGTAAGACAAGCAGTCTTAGAGATGGAAATATCTTAATTATGCATGTAACCTTGACAGTGGCTGCACGGACCTCCCCTCAGTCTCTTGCTGTAGCAAGTTCACACCCCAGCCAACTCCAATGACCCTGGTGATGATTGGACACTAAAGGCTGGATTGAAATCACGTGTTACTTTTACCAAACAACAATTGCATATCAGTAACAGTGAAAGTCAGTTATTGTTTAGAGAAAACTGGATGTATAACAGGTCAGGTTTCAATGGGATTTTCTTCATATGCACAACAGAGAACTTCAGAAATCCCTTCTAGGAGTGAAGCTGTTTTCTTTGTTGCATCTCTTTACCTCTAAAAATCTGGTCTTTGGTCGTTGATTACTTGAACTGAACTGCTGCTTGTGATAAGTGGAGAGGAAGAGAGAACCTTATCAAGTTAGCAGCCTTTTAACATGCAGACATCACCCTTTTTTATTAGAATTTCCCCACTTAAATATTCCATTGGCTTTTAGGGGAAGAAGTTGAAATAAGTCAGGACCTAAGAGAAAAGTTTATTCTCACCCTCTCTCTAAATGTTTTATATCCTTGGGATTTCACAAATGTCCTGAGACTCACAGTGCCAAAAGCTTTAGTTTGGCTGAGATATACTTAGCCAGAAACCGATTCCCAAGCCTTGAGTATTTTCACCAATGTTTAGCTCTTTCTAAGCAATATTCTTTCAGTAGAATTAAACAGCTAACAGTCCCTGGAAAATGAACATTTGCTAATTGGATTTAGTGAAGTCAGGACTGCACATCGATGATGTGCTCAATAAAGTGCTTTAACCTGGGACCTTTAGCACAGAATTTGACTGTGGCAGTGTTTGACTAGAAATGCCATCAAAACTGCAAGTAAAGCAGTCGGCTATACTGACTGTACCTAGCCACTAGAGAGAGACATTATCCCATGTAGTAAACTGAAATGTTTCACTTACTGTCGTGGTTTAACCCCAGAAGGCAACAGAGCTGCTCGCTTGCTGTCCTCTGTGGGAAAGGAAAGAGAATTGGAAGGGTGGAAGTGAGAAAACTCATAAGTTTGGATAAAGACAGTTTAATAGGGAAAGCAAATGCTGTGCATGCAAGCAAAGCAAAACAAGGAATTAGTTCACCACTTCCTATGGGCAAGCAGGTGTTCAGTCATCTCCACGAGAGCACAGCTCCATCACGTGTAACAGTGAATAGGGAAGACAAATGCCATCAACTCCAAACATCCCCCTTCCTGCTTCTTACTCCAGCTTTATACACTGAGCATGATCCATATGGTATGGGATATCCCTTTGGTCAGCAGGAGTCAGCTGTCCTGGCTGTGTCCCCTCTCAACTTCCTGTGAACCCTCAGCCTCCTCACTGGTGGGGTGGGGTGAGGAGCAGCAAAGGCCTTGGCTCTGCGTAAGCTCACCAATAACAAAAACCCTGTCTCCAGGGACTCACCGACTAAACCTTGAAGAGCAGTGGCTGTGAGAGCATCCCAGGCTGGGTGTACAAGGTGGCCAATTCAAAATGCTGTAATATGGGGAAGGTGTTAAATTTATGTTTATATATTTTCAATCAAATCAGTGCATCTGCAGTCAGACAAGGGAAGAGGCAGCTTAACTATTGTTCTTGTTGCCCTGGATGGAACAGGGCAATGCTAATCAAGCCCAGACAGGTGTATCTTCTTGCAGGGTGACTGTCAGGCATACACAGGCTTTTGGGGTTTTACAGACAGATCAAGAGCCAGATTGAATAAAATTGTTGCAGAACCCTCAGCACCAGAGTTCACTTATGATGTGTGCTGAAGATAATTGTTTGGACTAAGTATGTTATAATCCTTGTTTGCTCTGAAGTGCTCCTTTACGGATGTTACCTCCCCCTTCCAGACAGGGTGGTTGGTGGCTGGCTGAGCACGGTGCCTTTTGCATTAGTAGACCTACTTTTTCAGCTCTTCAGTGCTGATATAAAGCCCTGTGTGACCACTGGATTTGTAACCTGGACATGAGGGTGCTAAAGTGCACTGTGCTGTGAGCAGCGATCTCAGAGGCTGCACCAGAGTCTGAATGGTTAATGTGGGCTACCCAGTCCTGAGATTAACAGGTGCTCCTCTGATGGGAAAGGAGAACCCAGCAGACTAGAAACTGTCACACACTGATAGCGGAAAGGTCCATAGAACTAACACCGCATTCAGGCTGATAAATATGCGGTGAGGACTTGGATGATGCCCAGAGGTCAAAAGCTGCACTCCTATTTGTAACGCCTGCCAAAACACGCGAGCTTCCAAGCACAGGAAAATCTAGTTAAAGTAACAGTGGTGGGAAACGTAGGAAGTCTGATTGTGCAGAAAATGCATCTGGATACAAACCCGTCTTGTCCTCTGAATAAGCAGCATAGTGCCTGATGCGTAAGCGGGGCTGGGTATTTAACCTCAGTGATTTTCTGCAGGCAGGTGCCAGCTTTGAGCCCCAGAGGAATTCCTTGAGAGGGGAGCAAGCACCACCTTGCAGTATTGATCTTTCCCAAAGTACTGAGCACGGATCTGCTGTTAGGATCAAGTGGTCATTTCCTGCATTATTAGTTTTCTTTTAATGCAGGCAGGGACTGACACCAGCATAGCACGAGTCCTTGTCTGCGCTGTTCAAGTTATTTGGGTAGTCATGCAGTTCTCCTTTTTGCTAATATGTAAACACTAGGTAACAAGTATTTGGTTTATGACTTCTAATTGATTATTTGTTATTGGCTCTTGAACTTCGAGTTAGAATTTATATCAGTATCTTTGTTTGCACCTGCACTCACTCTCTCAAAATAGAGTAGCGTCTCGCTTGTGAAAATCCCACTGAATTTCACAGGCTGCTTTGAAAATCTCGGTAGTAGCACTTTAATGCTCTGAAGGTACAAGTTCAGCTGTATGCAAACATGCAAAGACAAGTCTCAGCCCTGGGTTTCCATTAGGACTTAACTAGGTGCACGTTGAAAGTGAGCATTCAGTTTTTGTCTTGCAAATTCACAAGCACTCAGCTGAGGGGAGTCCTCAATCATTATGCAAATAATAAACGGGAAAAATACCCTTTTCTCTTCTTTTTATAGAACAGCACACCCTTTTAAGTATCCTCAGAATTAATCAGTTGTAAGGATTGATTACTGTAAGGCACCACGAGCTGCTGGCATTAAAATATTAAAATGAAATCTCTTAAAATCCCCTTTTAAAGAAACTAAAAAAAGTGCGTTGCAGGCAGGGGTATTTCCTGACCAGCTGTGTTGGTTCTGGGAAGCTTTTCTTGAATCTGACATGACACTTTCTAGCATCTCACAAATGTTTCACATTTCTACTTTTATGATATTTTCTGAATACTGGAAAATTATTTGTATACATGAACATTTATATGAAAAAAAGTATGAGATACATAGTCATGTATCACAGGATGGTGCAAGCAGCACTTGGAAAGTGTGTAAATCAATAAAGAATTGTGAGGTAATACACTGAGATAAAAATATAGAGTTATATACACACAACTACCATCTTGATTGGCTGATATTAATCTTTTAAGATGAGAAACATTAAGAAAATGGAAAGGAAAATGCTATCCTCAGTTTTCATAAGAAGAACGGGGGAAAAAACGTGCAACACAGATTCACAGAAAGGAGAATTGTTTTCTGCTTCTCCTCAGTTTTCCAAAAGTGGACAAGAAAAGGTCTCCCTGCTCCTCCTATCTAATCATTTGTCTCACTCCAGGGCTACATTGCATATTAGTATTTGTGTGTGCAATATGAATCCATCATCCTACCAAAAGTCAAGAGACCATTGTCCAGTGGGAATAGGAGGTTCAGGAGCTTTTTTGAGGCTTGAGCTCACCTGTAAGGGGGCTTCAGTTTTCTCCTGAAAGAAACCTGTTGTGACAAACTTGTAGCATTCCCTGTTTGCCATCTAATTCTAACTTCATTTGAGTTGTGCATAGGCACAACACAAGTCACTTGACCTTGCAGAGAATGATCTGTTAAACCTTTTCTTTCACAATTATAATTTTGCCTAATGAACCAAAAATATTTTCTCACCCAAAGACAGATGTCCTCGGATAAGTGACCTTTCAGTAGTGTGTCTGAAAAGTTATTGACAGTTTTTATTTAGATATGGACACGATGTAGTGATGAAAAAGTGGCTGTCTTTGCAATAAAAGAATTCCTGTTGAGGACAAGGAGCACACAACCAAGATGCCATTGTACTCAGGCCAGTTTTCATCTGTGTGCAAAGACAGGGATTGTGGGAACCCAGGTGGCCAGTCCTGTGTGCTTACACATTCATGCTGTGTATATAGACTTAATAATTTTCCTTTGCTGCTCAGTATACATTTCACCTTTGAGGAACTCCAAGGGTTAGTATTTTCACTAGTTTGAAGGTGGGGAAACTGAGATGGGAGAAAGTAAATGGCTTGCATGAGGACAAAAGTCCTGGCTGGCTTAGGACTGTGAGGCTCATAGTTCTGTGTTCAGACTGTGCAACCACAGTGCTGTGCAACAATAACAGGTTTCAGTTCATTCCCATTTGTGGAGGAAAATGGGACTATTCAAATAGCTCAATAGTCCCCTTCTCTGGAGTGGGAATGCATCCCATTAAAACATGTGTGATAAGAATTAAAGATAGGCTAAGCTTGTACCTGTCATCCTTTTTTTTTCTTTCTATGTTAATCGCATTGTCTCACCATCCATGTTCTAAAGGGCTCTGTAATTGACGTGGCTGTTTATTAAAAGGAAACTTCTCAGGGTAGCTCAGCTTAATTGTATTCTCATTGGAGTGAAACAGGATGCTTGGCCCAAACCTTATTTCCTTCATTTCACTCCGTTCTATTCCAAGCACTGTTCCTGCATCCTGCAGTGAAATATCAGTGATGCTGCTTCTCTTTGAGCACAGGGCATTTGAAGGGATGTATGATCAGGGAAATTTTAATTTATTGATCCCAGAGGCAGTGGGGATGTTCATGTCTTACCATGGGGAACTTTTTAGAGCCACTTTTCCCAGTTTCCACTAGAGGGGTTACATGTTCTAGTTCAGAGTGCTGCAACAGCCCAGGATAAGATGGAGCTGCCTCTTGCCCACCTATATTTTTAACTGATACACTGATACAGTTAACTCACAAATACAATAATGAGCTGACAGTACTAGGGCTTGAGGCCTTAATAACCATTACAAAAATCGTTAATTATCAGGAAATTAGAGGGGTGTCTGTTAAGTGGTTAAATTTGCAACCTTCTGTCCACAAACAAGAAATCCAAACGCTTGCCTGAATCATAGCTAACTTCCCACACATTGCTTATAGGCTATATCTTGTTTATTTCTGCATATATTACTCTCAGTAAATGATTAGATTTGTCACCCATGACCCAGTATGCTGTTTGCAATTATTTCTTATATTAAATTAATCACTGCATATTTACTTTGAGAAATTATGTATGATATATCGACGCACGCATGTGTATGAGTGTATGTGAGCACGTGAACTTTCCTGATTGCCTTTCCTCTTGTATGGCAAATTAAAAATAACAGGCATTAAAGCTGGCAGAATTACGCTGATGGGGAAATTGGCACAGAGGGTGGGGGGAAATCACTATATAATTTTTTTTTTATTTTGTATTTTAAGTATTTCCACTTATTTATTGAATTTTAAAGATATGGACAGTCTAATAGTCACTAGCAGATATATGAACACTTGTGGCTCTAAGTTTTCAGAGGGCTGGAGTGGATTGCACTCACCTCACTTTTCCTGCCTCCCATGTCTTGTGGGTGCGCCTGGGTGGGGGGATCTGCACACATATGGGCCCTCACCATATCTTTGGCACTTTGTGTAGCAGTAACACTACCCAGACAGATAACTGGTTTTCAGAATCAGATTATTTGTGAATTACTTACTGGGTGAAAGTAATTCACATGGATTTTGACTTTGTGCTGGGTAATGTAAAGCAATTTACATTATACAATGACAATTAATTTGAAGTAGCTGGTTTCCACTTCCACCAGTTTGGGCTCCTGTAAAGCTTTTTGGGTGGGATGGAATTTTTTTTATATATAAAAAGTTTTTGATTTCTGTTTCAATCTAATCTTTTTGATATTTCATCCTCTCAGATTTCTGTTTCGTGCTTTATTCTGTTGTTGTGCTTTATTTTCCATTGCAATGCTTTCTCTGTCTTCTCTGAACATAATTTCTTCTCAGCAGAATTCACCCCCAACAGCTTCCAAGTCTGAATTTACACATCCATTGTGTTTGAGTGGGTTCAAAATGAGACAGAAAAATTCACTTTTAATCTGTTACATTTCTGAGGTGTTAATTGCTTTGCCACCTCTTGTTTGCCACCCAGTTCAAACTGGCATCAACTCGAATGCTATGAGAAAGTCTTTTAATAATCTAAGAAAATGATACGCAGTAATTTACTTCTGCAACAAGTAACTTGCTTCAGGAAGGGGATCACTGGGATGAAGACAGTTGTGATAATGTGGGTTTCAGGTCATAAACACTTCAGTTTGAAAAGAGACCAGAATTATACCTACTAAAAGACAAAGTTTAAACAACCTTCTAGGTTTTGTTACTTTTATCTGTAAATTACCATGTTCTTTATCCACATACAAGGGGTGGGTTGGAGCCTCCAGTAGGTACACATAGAAATTCCTCTCTTGGTTTTTTGACTCTGTTCCTTGCTTAACTAATAATGAATTCAGGAACACTGGGGTTTACATCACCTCAGCTGATGATCTTTTCAGTTACACTTGCCTGCAAAACAGCAAGGCAGAAATGGGAGAGAAGTGGTATTGCTTTGAAAGAAATGGCCTCGTACCTTCGCAGAACGAGTGTGTGTGAACCCTTCCTGGCACAAAAATGAGCTGTGTTTTTTGAAGTATTACATTGTTTTGTCTTCTGGGCTGCCTGGAGTTCTTCCAAGTGCAACTAACAAAGGCTCGAAGAAAGGACTCAAAACATCGAAGGGGGGGAAATACCTTTGCTAAAGACTAGAATGGATTTTGGTCTGTTGCCAGGTGTGCAGGGGAGGGTGCATGGAGCTGATGCAGAGGCAGTGAGCCCTGGGCAGGTACCCAGCTGTCCACACAGATGCCAGGCAGTCACTACTTCTCAGGCTCTAGAGGGAGGCTGAGTAGGGTGTTGGAAGAGCAACAGGTTTGGGGAGAAGGAAGGGGACATTCTGTCTGGAAAAATGCTTCTGCATGTGCCAGCCAAGGCTTTTACTTGGGCTTTTTCTTGGTTTCCTGCTTACCTCCCTCCCCTCTGCTCCCAACCAAATACAGGGCTCATCACAAATGCAAGGACCGTTGGTCTAGTTAGACATTAGCAAACTGTATAGTTTACAGACAGACAGATAAATTAGCTGAGTAGAAATTATTTTCTCTCTTTATAGAAGCAGAACTTCTAGGGAACAACTGTCTTGTCCTCAGGAATAAAACCAACAGAAGGACCCTGCAAGCCATAGAGACCTATTCAGGTTTCCTATTCAATTCAAATATTCACCTCCAGTTCTGTGGGATTCTGTTTCCTCTTTTGAATTTAATGAGGGCTGCTATGGCAGTTTTGGTAGTAGGTTTCATTGTACAAATTGAAATATCCGGTGTCTGCTCACACAGGGAAACATAGTTTCAAGGAAAATTATTTTACCACTATCATAAAAGCCCATCAGCTTCACTCATATATAGACATTCCAGTTGGCTTTGTCAAAAAGAGTATGTTAATGGTAAAGCAAAATATGACATGAACATGTGTGTAGTTACTTTATAACCTGAAACTTGCGAATCTTTCATTAAAATAGAAATCCCAAACCAAAGAGCTTAACTTTGGCCCTCAGTCTGCAATACGAGGATTTGGCCTATGGATTCAGTTTATAGTTGGTATAATTTATCCACGTACTGTGTCAGTGGAAGACACCATCCATCCTGTTGAGAAGCCTTCTGATTGCGCAGAGCATGTGGAATGCATTATTAGACACAGAAGTGCATGAAAACTCCAGCTGTCGCCCTGCCAGGTAGTCCCAGCACCAGCTGTGGAAATGCAACTCTTAAAACGCCCATAGCACCTTCCCACAGAGACATCTCTGGAAAACTCCTCCCCTGTTATTACAAATACCAGTGGCCAGGAGCACACCTGAGGATGGCCCAGACACAGCCTGTCAGCTGTTTGCCTGTACGATCCCAGATCCCACCGACACAGCTGCCAAGATGATAATCACTTTCAGCCAGTGACATTTTTCATGAAAGCCACAGTTCGAGAGGAGCATATTTTGTGATCTGCTATCCTTCCCTCTCCTATCTGTCAGAAGTTGGTTATAATCAATTGGCATTCATACAACACCTCTTCTAACCAGCCAAGGATGTTTAAAATAGCTTCACCTACTTCTGTTCTCATTTTTCAGAGAAGGGTTGTTAGAGCCAAAGGAGCTGTCATATCTCACTCCAGGTCACTCAGGAACCAGCGATGGAAATGCAGCTGGAACTGAGCATGAATGCTATTGGTTACTTCCCTAGGCTGGGTTTTCCTCTCTGCTTACCTTAAGCATTTTTTCTCCTCCCATTTCTGTCTGACATCCTTTACTAGAAATTTGCTAATCTCAGGATTATGTAAGGGAGCATATTTTCAGTCATAGGATGCTCACATGCTTCACAGACCAGAGTGAATTTGAGCTCTATTGCACACTTGTTGCCTGATACACACACACACACACACACACACACACACGAGCACTGGCTGGACATTGATCATCACGGAATTCATCACACCAAGAGGGGTGAAGATGAGCTTGTAAATTACAGTAACAAGCAAGATTGTTTAGGGTTATTGGTGTTTACTCCACCTCTGTGGAGTAAATGTATCCAAAAAAAGTCATTTTTTCTTCCAAAATAACATTCATCCACATGAATTGTTCTCTGATGAGCTGTGTCACCACAGAAATGGTAATCCTGCTACTTGTCAGAAAGCTGCTTTTTAGGAAAGTAGCAGGCAAGGTGAGTAAACAGGTTGTAGAGGAAGGTAACATGAGAGTAGGAGGGTGATTACTTTTCAATGCCATTCTCACTAAATAGATTATAACTGTAAATAAAGGAAGCTAAAATAGGCTAAGATAGCTTTTTCAGTTCTGGAGTGCTCCAAGAGATGCTAAACACTCATGAGTAAAACGCCATCACTTGCTATAAACCAAAGACTAATATTTAATTATTCTGAAAGTAGTGAGCCTCCCAAAAGGCTGTGAGCAGCCTATCTACTGTAAGCAGTATTAAAACTCACTACTTCATGACTGATGCTGTTCAGGGCTCCTTGGTGTCACTTCCTCTTGTCCTGTGCCTGCTGTTGACCCTTCTCCCCCTCACCTCCTTAAAATTCAGTGTCTGCTTCCTTATGGCTACTAGTTTTCTCACAGTCACTTTTCTTTTTGGAAGCCTCCTTGTTCAAAAAGGAAATTTAATTAATCAGCTTCATGAAGTCCTTTACTGTGAAAGTATTGGTTTGAATCCATGAAAGACAAAAGGAAATTCCAGATATAAACAGCTGGTGTCTGGGTGAGAAGGACTTCAGGAATATTATAGTTGGAGAGTCCTTGCTGTGAACTCTTGGATTTGCTCTTTGTCTGCAAGCCTGGCTTCTAATCCCTGCTCTGGGTTTACAAATGCCAGCCCTGTTTCTGGCTTGGAGGATGAATACAAAGGGATTTTATTGTGGATTTCTTTTCTGAACAAAAGTCCTAGAGACTTACTGTTTTCTCCAAATTTTTCAGTTTGCTTTAAGGTCATCTGAAAGACAATACAAACACTCCCCATCACATGCAGAGTAATTCAGAACCCTCTAATTCATCTGATAGAGTCTGGAATGAGTTTTTTATTTGCCTAATAGATCATTTTCTGCAAGTTCCAGAGTGTCACTTGACTTTTTGTTTCTGTCCTGATTTAATTCCTGTGGCCTGATGTCTTCTCTTCTGGCCTTCTTTCCTGCTTTTTTACTCTTCTGCAGAGTGCTCTGAACCAGGTGCCAGGGGGAAGCTAAACCTCAGGTTCCCCTGCAGGAGCTCACCTTACATTCCAGCACATGCTGGGGCAGTCTCAGCTGTGCTGCAGGCCCTGGGCCTTTCCCCTACAGCAGAATAACACAACAGGTGTTTCAGTTATATGGCCAGAAAGGACAACCCATTTAAACCAATCCAAACCAAAGGATGTTTCTTACTAGTGAAACTTCAAGTTTATCAATAACATCTCTTCACATAAATATTTTCAGAGATAGATCATTGGTTTACTCATCTCTTTACTTTGCATTGTCTGGAGAGAAGTAGTTCTGACATAATAAAACAAACAAACAAACAAAACAAACCAAAAAGGATAAAAAAATACTTTCCTGAATGAACTTTTTTTTTTTTTTGGCAACAAATTTATAGTCAAGTCTTATGTTTCAGAATGACTAAGAGTGAATGGATAGCGGGACACCTGTTCTCCTTGAAAGCTTTTATTTTCTGCTACGTGAACAAGGGAAGCCAGATCACCAGTCACATGGCATAGGTTTAAAAATATTGAAATGAAACTCTTTTAAAAAGTAGTATACAAAGCCCTAGCACAAGAGCTTGGGCTTTGGCTGCTATTTTTTCTGTTTGTTTTTGAGTGGGTATATTTTGTGAGTGTATCCACATAGATTTGCTTTGTGGGTTTTGTTGGCTATTTTTGATGGTGGAAACTGAGCTCCAGATAAGCTATTTAGGGACACATATAAGTGCCATTGACTTTCAGTCAGATAGCAGGTATGTGATTGCTTTTGAATAGTTGCATCAGTTACGTGACAGTTAGGATCCATGTATTTAACATCTGAGATAGTTTTCACTCTTCTGCAGTGAGAGGGCTTTGGAGTTTTTGGATGCTGAAATATGTTAGGACTATCTGAGCCTTTGACTTGATGGGCTGTGATCTGATTCTCACTGAGCTGCAGCATATGAAACCTCTGAAATCTTCAGAAAGCTTTGTGTGTTGATTCATTTTTGCTACTTCATGTTGCTGATATCTGGCACTTCCTATAGCTAGGTAATATTTGCATATTGTATATAATTGTTGTTCATGTAATAGTCAGTCACATTTCTCACTTAAATAGATCATTATATAAAGATATAGAGTTCCATGAAATAGCTCTGCAATGTAAAACATCCTGATAAATATTATGGTGTACTTATTATATGTTTCTTACACTGTGGAGAAATTTTATATTCCACAGAAGTCTATGAAAACAGTGAGAAAGTAATATTTGTTGTTTTGTTTGGGTTTTTTTCCTCTCATGCTATTATTTATAATTTCTAATGCCACATCTTACATCCTGTTTCACAACAAGGGTCAGATACACTTGTTTAACTGTTAAGGAAGTCTGAACAATTTGATCACAAATGAGGGCAGTTCTGATTAGATATACTAAGAAAATAAACCCAGTCTCCTCTCCTGGATGCAACCTGACTGCCAGAGTAGTTCCCACAGTACAACACAGATAGCTAGGTTCATTTTGGAGCATCCAGCTGTGAGGTGACACACTTAATGCACCAGTGATCTGATCTAGTATAGAAAATCTTTGGGGCCTGATTCTCTGGTGCCTCTCACCTTGTGCAGTCATTTGTAGTGAAAAACCTGAATGCCTACACACTGGAAAAGCAGAATATAAAATATTTTGCACTGCTTATCCTTCACTGCATACCTGTAACCATATGAGCAGGTGTGAGGTGAAACAGGCTTTGAGTTCCTAAGAGCATATTATTTATACGGTGTTGTTTTACATCCTCTAAAGGTAAAATATAAAGAGTTTGAGCCTTCTAGACAGTGATCTTATGAAATCTCCTATAGGATACTTCAGAGCAACCGAACACACACACTTCATGAAAACATGCACACTTTTCAGAAAAATGTGCAGACCAACAGAGATGAGGACAAGTGCTAAAGCTGCACCTTTCCTCAGAAATTCAGATGTTGCTGGTTTAAAGGGTTGTTTTCCCTACCTAGCAATCATTTCACAAAAGGAGCTCCAATGCCAATTTTAAATCAACGACTGCTCTGTTACAAACGACACCTCATTGCAGTGCAACCTCCACTCCTTTTTGTTTTTATGATAGTAATTCAGGGATATTAGGAGCTGTGTTACTCCAAAAAGGATGACAGTGCAAGAAGAGAGCTTTGCATGAAAAATGTTGTTGCAAAAATTGTATATGGACTCTGATTTTTCAAACAATGATCATAAATTAACAGAACAATATTTGTGGTAGGGGAAAGTATTTTTGGATGGGGATTTGGTTATTTCTTTACCTAATTCTTCTTTATTGCTGTGTTTGTTTGCTTTTCTTGAGGGCTCTATTTATTTCATGGATGGTGGAGAATAAACCTACAACAATGTGCTAAATTTTAAACAGGGTTACACCATTTCCCTCCCCCCTGCACTGTTTATTTTAATATTAAGTACTGCAGCTAGGTATATATACTAAAAAACAAAAAAAAACAAAAAAAAACCAAACCAAACCAAACAAACCCCAAAACAAACAAACAAAAAAATAAAAAACCGCAAAAGACCAAACAAACCAAAACACAAAAAACCCCCTCTATCTTCTGGCACAACAGTTGGTTATATTAAAAATTAGAGGGTTTTGGCAATGACAGGAAATTGAGTAATTTTTTTCTGACCTTTCATGGCAATTTTTTTTTCTTTTGTTTTCATTTAAGGAGCACTGCAGAGATACTAATCTTAATAAAACAGTATATACAAATCCCTGTTCCTGTGCTACTGATAAGACACTAACTGCTCAGTGCTGCTAAAACTTACTCACAGGAACTAGCCTCTATTTTCAGAAGTCACAGATTATTTTGATTACCTCCCTTTTTCAGTCAATCACTAGTTTTAGAAAATGGGGCTAGATTTAAAAAATGAAAGACACCTGCTTTTGGAAAGCTCTGTGCCACCTGAGGGGCCACAATTTCTTCAACTGATATAGTGCCTGGAACTCTTTGAAATCACATTGAAAACTTTGTTGCTGTCTTTGCTTGAATTTAATGCACACGCTGTGCGCAACATTGCACCATACTGACACACCCAGATTACCTGAGGGTCTGAAGTTCCACGTTTGCAGTGTCCTAATGGTCTGCCCTGACTAATTAGTCCTAAGTGACCCCTGCTGAGCCATGCAAGACACATTCCTAGTGGTCTCCATATGTAGGTAAGCAACACCACATGGTTTCTCATCCTGCAAGTGCTTCCTCCACCTCCAGTGGAGGCTTCACGGAAAACAATTAATTAACCTGGTGGTGGGGTAAACAGCCAAGAAAGAAAGGGGACAGCCAGAATAAATGCATGAGACTGCCAGCTGTGCTCCTGGACAGGTCCTCTCACTTCTGGCAGGCATGGAAGTGAAGTTAAGGTTTTGGGTGTCTCTCTGCCTTAAGAGTACATTAATCCTCTCCTCCCTTATCATGGAATATGATCTTGGGATGCTGTCACTTGACTGATACAAGGAAAGGTATGTTCTCCTATGAGCATATACTTGGGGGACGCATGGACACTTTTGATGGCCTTTATAGCACCACAGAGTCAGGAGTATGCAGAAAAGTTGGATTTAGAAGTGGAATATATAAGAATATCCATATTTATTCATCTGTTGGAGTTGAAGAAAACTTTTTCATAATGCTTAGTGTGGACTAAGGCTGAAATTAAAAAGAAATCTGGAATTTTGCAATTGTATTTGTGCCTGGGAAAGAAGCAAACCTAAACAAAGTGTTGAGGGGTTTCAGTCTTCCTTTTTCATGGGGAAGGGTTGAGTGGCCGGCTTCAGCTGTGAGCTCGTTTTAAGAGAGAGATTAGGGAGGATCTGCCCTTAATTGTAGCTTTGTAATCCCTGCACTGGGCCCACTTAACTGCCTGACATGTGAAAATATTGTGTTAATGAAGTTCCAGCCTGCTTCTTAAATCCATCCTTGTGACTGTCTTTATTCATCTGTGTGTCCTGATGGATTATGCTTATTTTTATATATGTGAGTAATCTCATTGAAATCTAAGGGTTACTAATGGTAGCATGATAGATGAGTGTTGCTTGGGCCTTTAATCCATTATTGAAGCTGAAAGCTGTTTACAGATTCTTGTAATATTTAATTTTCACTCAGCACACACAACTCAAAGCAAGTATCTTAACTTTTTCAGCTGGCTCTTTATGATTCCATGTGCCTGCAATAGCTTAAATTACAGAACACCACACTGACATTTCATTTAATCAACATTTCCTGTTTCTTTTAGATTTTGTATGCACCTTCTACTAAAAATAAATATATTCCTTATTTAGTTAATAGGACCTAAATGTGGGATCCAAACTGCCAGTTGCTCTGCTGAAACATGACTATCATTTAATTTCAGGAACCAGCTAACAAGAAACTGGATAGAGAGCCCTATTCAGGGACACAACAGCAACATGTTTCATGTTCCCTAGGAAGTTATTTGAATGTCTTTTTGAAATATCATAGATAGGATTCTCTATTGCCTCTGGGTTAACAGAGGCAGGACTTGCATAGAACCACATTGCCTTAATTTAAGTAACAGAGACTTTTCCTACTAGAAGAAATCAGTGAAAGTATCACCCTGATTTTATTATGGCGAAGCAGATAAGCCATGCTAAATGTAAAAGCTGAGAGTGGTACTTTGACTGATTAGGACCACATAAGGGTGTTCTTGTGCTGATGCACTCTGATATGAAAACAGATGTTTGTAAGTTCCTAAGTGATTTCTTCATTTTGATATGGCTTTAAGGTTATCTCAGTACTTCAATAATTGGATTACTTTGGCACAAAGATAATGTTGTTTTATAAGACTCAGGCTTTGTTCTTCAGTGTTGTCATTTATACCTCTGAGAGGCAGTAACAAACCATTTCCATATCAGAAAGGTGGCCTTTTACACCAGCTTTTGTGCAAATGAGTATGGCAAGACTCAATGGAGTAGACAACTGGAGCTCCGAATTTTCTAAGAGGATGAGACAAGAAAGTGTGTGCAGCAGCTTGTGAAGAGTGGTGGTGAAGAGATAAAGTCAGGGAGAACAGAAGACAGATCAGGTCTGTGTGAGCAGAGGGAGCTACCTGTACATTTTTTTCCCTTAAAGACATGCCTAAAACTCTAATTGTTGAACTTACAGGTACAGGGGTGGGGAAACTCGGTGACAGTTCACCAAGTACAAACAAACTGATTTCAATGTGCACACTGCTCACGGTGAAGGTGGGTGGTACTCATTGAAGTGCAGTTGCATTCCATGAATGCTAGAGCTGAACCAGGCTCAGGCCATACCTCCCTGGTGTTGGGAAAGTTATCCAGGGGTTTTCAAATAGGTAGCAATCTTTGCACAGTAGCCCACCTTTCATTGGGTAAGTTGCACCAGATTTTTTTTTTGTGCTTTCTTTAGTTATTCGGGGTGGAAAAGTGGGTTGAAGCTGTGCTCACAGCTGTGTCCAGCCCGTGTGTGCTAACATTCAACATCCTGTGTGCTCAAATATGCAGAGCTAAAAAAGGAGATGTCTCTAGGTTCTACTAAAAAGCATTTGGTTGACTGAAAATGTTGAAATGAGTCAATACAGAAATAGTGACATCCTTCCCTTAAAAAAAAAAAAAAAAGAATCCCCTGAAATAAATAGTAAAAACTAAGTGATTATTGTCATTCACTGTTGTTTTAAAAAGTGTTTGGAAATACGATGCTAGAGTCTTTGAGGAATGAAATATCTTCATTATTCAAGAGAAACTCAAATGCAGCTACTCCGAGTCCAACGGGACTTCTTTTATATTTTCTTTTTTTTTTTGTAATTTTTTTTCCACTGAACACCTTAATCCTATTGCAGAAGTAGAAAAATACAGCTCCTGTGGAGAGCATAATACAATCTCACACCATTGTGCTTTTGATCTTAAATAAAATGAAACCGCATTAGACTTATTCTCTTTGCACCAGATTAGTTTTGGACCCCACCACCCTTACTCCTTTCTTGTGTTGAACTCCAAGGAACTTCATTATGATTGTAAGGAGTTGACATAAAATGAGTAGTGAAGAAGAAGGAGGCACTGCTTATGCAAAAAAAAAACAATGGGTGGGAAGCGTTTCAAAAGAAAAGAGCTCTGAAAGACGTGGGGAGAACACAACACACCCTGTGAGCCCAACCCAGGTAATTCTGGCTGTAGGTCCCCAGACTTGAGACTACCTGAGACAGAGCAGAGCTACGTGTCCAACATATTTCATTACCTATGCCAGCACTGGGGGTCACCAGTTGTCACAAGTGGGGGTTGCAGGTGGGGACCAAGGACTTGTGACTTTGACGGCCAGTGCCAGAACTTGTGCAGAATTTGATGACTGGGACTCTTCAGAGAGAAATTTTACCATTTAGCATGAGAGCACCTTTCTCCAATGTCTCAGTTTAATTCAAATAAGGCAGGTTTTAGGTTGGTTTGGTGTTTGGGTTTTTTTGGATACAACTGGCCTCTTGGCTCACTACAGGTCCTGAAAGCTGCACGGCCTCCCTGGCTCCTCCAGCTGCACCCTGCCAGAAATGGTGCTGCAGAGCTCAGGAGTCCTGTTCCTCTCTCAGCCTGGCTTTTTCCCCTGTAAGAGGAGTTACGGGGCTGGCAGGGAGAGCTGATGCTCGCACCTACACAGCGCTGGCCAGCCTCGTGCCAGGCAGCAGGGTGTTAGATCTGCCCTGCTCCCATCCCACCCACAGGACTCCCGTGGGAGTTCCTGCCACAGAGGTAGGGAGGTAGCCAAGAAACAAACATTCCTCTAGCTCTTTTCTTTTTTCTTTTTCCCGTCAGGGTTACCACTCTCTTTTGCCACTCCTACGAAGAGGTCTGAAGTCTCACTGAATCAGCAGTTGTGAAAATTATCTGTGCTGTTAATGGTTTGCATCTTTTTGCATGAACGGGTAAAATCACTTAGGGACACACACACTGAAAAAATCATATACAGTAATGCATCCAAGCAGGGGGAAAAAAAAAAGGTTGTAACGTTCATGAATTCCAGATGATGACTTTTTAAATCCCCGAGAAGGCAGTGAAATTGTTTGATTGTTCTTGTTAATTATTGGCCTTGTCCCAGTATCAAATATTTGTAGAAGATAAGACTTCCCTCGTGGAGATGAATAATAACCGAACTTGCTCTTCTTTGAGCAATTTGGCTCAGGGTGCGGATTTCTGCGTTTCCCACTCTCAGGCTCGAACCCCGTCCAGCCGGCTGCGGCGCTTCAGAAAAGCACGTGTACAAAACGCTCAATTAAAAATAAAAGACCCCGTAAGTAAACAAGAGAGAGAGAGAGAGAGAGAAGCAGACCTCGTATTTGCAGAGCGTGACTTTATTAGCGGCGGCGGCGGCTCAAACCCCTCCCGGCCCCGGGCTGCGGCCGCCGTCTCCCCGCGCCCCGGGGCACGTCGCACCCCGCGGCACACGGGCCAGCTCCCGAACACTGGGTTAGGGACTGGCAGAGCCAGCGGCTGCCTGGAGGGAAACACAACTCCCCCCCACAATACCCACCCGGGCGTACTCCCACCCACGCGCGGAGCCCCGGGAGAGGCCGGCCGCGTCCCCGCGGGGCCAGCCCGGGGCACGGCTGCGCTCCCCCGAGGAGCGGCGGGGGGTGCTGGCGGAGAGGAGGAGGAGGTAACCGTGGGGTCCGGGGCAGAGGCGGACAGCGGAGACAGGCGTTCTCTCCCCGCCTGCCTGGGGGGAGCGGTGACACGGCGGGGGCTGCCCCGGCCCCTCCGCTCCGGGGACGGGTTCCAAGAGAGCGGAGAGCCGCAGTCCTACGGGCCCCCGCGGGCGGCGGGGAACCCGCGGGCCGCTGAGGTAACGCCTGGGGAGTGACACCGGTGGGATTCGAACCCGCCGGTTCCTGGGGGAGTGAGCGGAGGGGAAGGACGAGGTGAGACCCGAAACTTCTGCTCCCCGCGTTGGTCCCGGCGCCCGGCCGGGGGTACTGGGAATGAAGAGAGGGAGCTGAGGACACGGGGATGCGCCGGGCGTCCCCGCGGGAGGCTGAGCATGTGCGCGATCGCACCGCTGTGACAGGGGCTGCCGGTGCGGGAGGTGCCAGCGGACACGCACACGCCCACGGACATGCAACTCTCGGAGTGTTTACTCTTGGCAAAAGGGCGGGAGGGGGAACTGCTTCTCGGGAAGGGACCCGGGAGCGATGTCCCCGGGTCCCGCGACAGCCCCACTCGGTGAAGAAGTTCCCGAGCCGAGCGGGGGAAAGCGGGAAGGGCTCGGTGCCCCCACCGCTTTGAACCGCTCGTTCTACCGGCGGACAGCCACCCCCTCCTCCCTCCGGGGACAGCGAGGATGACGATGGTGGTGGCGATGGCCGTTCGCGGGGGCTGCGGGCGCGTCACTTACCGGTGGCCGCCGCGCAGGACCGCCCCGGTGCGCGGCGGGGCGGGCGGCGGCGGCCGCCGGGGAGGAGGTCGGGGATGGTCTGAGACAGCCCCGACGCGCT
>VWZD01003800.1:890949-951016 GCA_013396695.1 Sakesphorus luctuosus | reverse complement strand
CTCCTGCTGCCGCCGGGGCTGGGGGCGGGCGGGGGCGGTCCGGTCGCGGTGCCCGCGCGTGTGTGGCGGGGCAGCCGCTGCTCCGCGCCCTGCCCAGGCATGGCTCAGCCCTCGGGATCCCGGCGGAGCTGGCGGACAGGAAGCTTTAAATTATTGTAATTGCCTCTCCGTGCGTGAGTGCCGAGCGGCGGCGACCGCCGCGCCGCTGCCGGGGAGGCGCGCAGGGGCGAGCGGGGGGCACCGCGGGCACCGCACGGCACCGGGAGGGGGGCACCGGCACCAGGCTCTTGACGTGTTTGTGCGAGGCACCTTCCCCGCTTCTGCCCGAGCAGGAAGGTGGCTCTGTGGAAAGGGGCTGAAGGCTCTGGGTTCTCTCGTTTCGGCTCCTTTCCCTTCAAAAAGAAAACGGGTCAGGGGGGAAAAGCGACCTCCCGGTGAGGGCGCGGAACGCGGCCACTCTCGTCCCCGCAGGTCCCCAGGCACTGGCCGTGGAAGCGAGCGCTGCCTTCTCAAGAAAAGTTAGGGGACTTTATTCCAGCCCGACTGCGGTCCTAGAATAACCGGAGCCGCTTGCCGGGAGGAACGTGATCGGCTTTTCCCAGGGGATGGCATGCTGCCTCAGTCCTGTACTTTGGTCAAGGGTAGAACGAATAGCGAGCTGTGGGATTTTGGCTAATAAGTGTGGGAATCTGCAAGAGGAGTAGGTCTAAGAGTGATTTGTTTTCTTACTGCTCATGAATAATAGCCTCGAGCTTTTTTTTTTTTTTTGCCCTTTTTTTTTTTTTTAAACCAGCAGGCCAACGAAATAGGCACGTGGGAGATTCGTAGGCGTTCAACATCGCGATCATCATCAACAATAACAATACAGTAGGGACGTCCAGGGGGATGGTGTCAGATGAGAAGTGTTTTCTCTGAGAGGCTGATATCACACGCTGGCACAGGTAGCTTTTGCTGTCGTTGCTAACACAACTCTTGTGAGAGAAAAGCCAGCAATATCTTAAAGTAGNGTTTGTTTGTTTGTTTTTTTACTAGATCTGCGTTTTGCTCCATCTCTGTCAAGGAATGGAATACTTTAGTTCTGATTAGAAAAGGAAGTTTGACTCCAGCTGTAGAACTGTAGAATAATGCAGCCTGGCTTTCATCCTCCCAGCTTAAATGCAGCTAGCTATCTGCAGTCTTGCTGAAGTGAGCCACTCAGATTAAAAAGCAACTTCTTATAAATGAGGAGCTACTACAAAGTTCTTTATCAAAATGTTTTATCACCTGCAACTTACCTGAGAACAGCTACTTGTATCTGCTGCTATTTATATATCCTCTTAATCCTTCCCAGCCCTGGAAATACATTATTACCTCAGAAATCAAGTCTTTGTCCTGCAAAATATACTATTTACAATTAATAAATTGGAATTGCAAAGAGATTTTTTAAAAAATTTAGCTATAATATCTGGCCAGGTTGGAGCCAGCTTTGTGTTACGAGGCTTCTCCAGCTGAAGAGGGAGAGGCTGGCATGGATGTGTTGCATTTTGCAAATGGATAGCATGTCTATTCTGACAGGACTTGAACATGAAAACCCAATAAACACATGGTCATTATGCATGGAAATCTCAAAGCAGAGCTTTCTAGTTGCACTTAGACTGTTTTGGTTGAGAGTTACACTAAAGGGAGCACAAGACTTGAAAGCTGCAAGTGGCTTGTGTAAACAGATGGACATATGAGATGTATTGATGGTTTCAAGTTGATTCAGTTAACATGTGGGTGCACATGTATTTAATTTAGACTAGTATAAGTTTTTGTAAGCAATGGAAGCTGACACATGCTTTTTGGGAAGAGAATAAAAGCCTGTGAATTTTGTCTGTAGGTGCTGGAGCTCCAGCTGTAGACATTCTTAGGGACTGAGGTCGTCCTGATGTCATGGTCTTGTAGGACCTGGTGACACTTAACAGAGAACTTACTGTTTTTCACTTATGTGCACAGGTATCTTGCGGATGAATTTTGGAAGGGTAAGGTATCCTTCCAAGGTCTCTGTGCTGAGAAAACATTAAAGTGCTTAAACATACATCTTGCTGCACTCTTATCGTGCATGCTGCTTGCCAGAACCAGTTAGGTTGAGCAATATCATTAAACTGTCAGATCTATTGTTTACAATGGGATAGTTCCTCAATGTTCAGGATGAAGAAACACAGCAGTTTTCTGTTACTCATCATAAAAACGTACTGCCGCGTTCCAGGGAGGTTTGTAAGTGGCGTAGCTGTCGCTGCAGAAAGCACGGGAGGAGATCGGGACTTGGCATCTCCGGCAGTGCTGCTGCACAGCAGTGTGTGTGCAGGAGCTTTGTTTCTGCCTGCAGTTCCTACTTACACTGAGATAAAACACCCTGATGTTGGCACATGGGTACACCAAAAAACCCAGATCGCTTGTTGAAAAATAAGAATTCCAGCATCTAGGAGGAAGTAAGTGAACAGTCCTTCTAAAAATACAGCAGTATGCTAAATTATTGCCAAAGCACTGCTCTGACGCTGTTGTAAGCTGTCATATTTTGGACCATTATAAATAGATTAGTATTATTGTAAGGATTTTTTTCCTATTAGCAAAGATTTTTTTTCTGTTTTCTGCCTAAGGATCCTCATGTGTCCCCTCAGCAGGCAGAGCTGCACATGCATGGAAGGTGGTGGGAATGTTGCTGGTGAGAAAGTGGGCTTCTGGGCCCTACACCTTGGGAATAGCCCTTGTAATGCCTTTTAAGTCTGCTGTTCTGTAAACTCAAAATTTATTATAATTGGTTTTGCTTATATTGTCCATGTATTCAATACATTAGAGATGGTCTAATTAATCACTTATGATATATTTTGTCATCAAGTTCAGACTCAGATTTGGTTTAGACAGCATCTGACTTGGAGCCTGAAACAAGAATGAGCTCCTCTTCCATGCCACTGAGGCACTGGGGACTTTTAGGAGTTTTCTTCCTTTTTCATGGTATGCTCAGACCCAGTTAGGTAAATTTCCTTTCAGTTTTGTGATCAAACAGTAAGATTAGGAGAGTTGGAAGCCCGATCTGTTTCCCTTTGGAAAAAAATACTACCAGGTAAGAACACTCAGGTCAAGACCAGAGCATTAGATTCTCATCTTGCTGCTGGTCATGCGGCACTTCCACCGTCTTTGGGCATTGCACGGAGAGCAGAGGTAAAGTGGATTTCCAACGACTTGATGATCTGTTAAAGCAGCTCAAGCCCATGTGCTGCTGAGTGTAAAATGATCACTCTTGTAGTGCCTTTCCCATGTCTCCAACCTCTTCAAGCACGTGGTGAATGCACAGACACAGGCACATGCACAATACATTCTGTCTACACAAAACATGTTGCCTGAACAAGTTTTTGCTGCTTACAGAGCACTCATTCTTTCTGGTTGCACAGCTTTCTAAGTGAGGAGACCATACTCTTCATGACAGCTTGAGGAGGGTCTCCTATAATATTTCTGACAGCTTTATTTTCTGTCTCCTCCAGCCTCTCTCTTTTCCTTTGAGCAGCGAGAGTAGACTGAAACGCAAGTAATACATAAGAGGATCCTTTAATATTGGCTATTTTCAGAGGCACAAAGGACAATTACTTTCTCTTCCTACTAACCTCCTGCTGGCTTACTAGCTGCTTGGGAGGCTAGTGATTTTAAGAATGCCACTTTACCCAGTGCATCAAATATGGAGCAAATCTTTGCTCACCAAGATCCCAGTTCCTACATCCCGTGGTAACACCAAAAATTGAACTTGAGTGGCCCAGAGCGTCAGCTCCTACTGTGAAGACTCATACAACCATCAGCACTTTTTAGAGTTAAATTTGATCCATTGGCCCTGAGCAGTGCTGACAATTGCCAGCTAAAAGACCTTTCAGTGAATTGTCCTTTAACAGAAGTCTCTTTTTCCCCTCCCATTTCCTGTTGTTCTTTTAAATAAAAAGAAATGCTGGTGACAAAGCTAAAGTGTATTCTGTGATTATTGTTTAAAGAGAGACTATTTACCTATATTTCAAGGAAATGAATTGCCTGAAAATTGCAGGTCAAAACTGCAAATTCTCAAGGAAAAAAAAATCACACTATTTAAGTTATGTATTTATATACTAGTATTGATCTTTTGAATGATTATAGTTAAAAGATATGGGAGAGTCTGTAGTCTGTACTGTATTTGTACTGTACTGGTCTGATGAAGGACATTGAACGCTTACACCCATCTTCTTTGGTTTGTGAGCATGTCCTGAGAGAAACTGAGCAGGCTCAACTGGCCAATTCATTTTGATGACATAGTTTTACAGAAGAGGAGCTAAATATAACCACAGATCAAAAAGGAGTGATTTCCATTGTAGTGTCCTGGGCCCTGGAAGGGTGGTCCAGGTTTCAGTAAAAGGTCTTGGAAAAGCTGACTTCTTGCTAGGCTGCATTTGCTATGTGTGGTACTTGCCTTTGCCAGTCAAAGGCTAGGGAGATGCTTTAGGTATAATTGGAGTATTAGTAAAATGGTATTTAAGGTCCTGCTCTTAGTGGCAGTGATGTTAATGTATTTAACCTAATTTAAACCCAGATTTCCACCACTGGCTTTTGGGTTAGGTGGTTAGAAGGCTGGCTACTACAGCAAAGAGCTGATGGGATAGGGTGAAGTTGCCTGCTTATAGCTGGGCTCCTCCTGCTCCAAGAAGTTGCTTTGCCCATGTTTTTTGAGGAGAGATGGCAAAACTCAGGTAAGCTTGCTCTGCTGAGAAGGTTTGAAACAGGTAAATACAGTTTGCAGTATCTTCAATTTCTGTAGGAAGTAAGTGAATAAAACAGGTTTAAATTCATCTGAGTGCCATATTGTGGTTTGTAGCAGCTAGTCTAAAGACACAATTAATTAAACTGGTTCAATTTCTAAACTAGGATCACGGAGTTTACCTTTTACACTGCTGTAAAATCCTTGTGTATGAGTAAGCTTTCAGTGTGATGAAAAAGGCTGGGGGACACAGTTGCAATCTTTAGCTAACCAATTAAATATTTACTTAATAAGGATCTGAAACAGTCCATTTTTTAAAAAATGAAAGCAAAATGCCCATTATATGGCTAAGTTAGTGCCTTTAGTCAGTGAATAGAATTGCTTTTCTTAGCTGGGAACACCATTTTGATGTCACAACTGAACTTCTAGCAAGAGATTTGTCCTAATAGACCAGGTTTGTACTGAGAAAGATTCAGAAACCATTAGAGAAGAGAATTAGAAAATGAATGGTTTGCAAGTGATTTCAGAGCAGACTGAATAAAAGTCAGATACTGACTTCTGTACTAAAATATTTTTTTACAAAAACAGAGAAAATACCTGTTCTGTAACAGTAATTAATCCACCAAATCACACTCTCGTGGAGTCTCCTTCACTAACCGGAAGGAGCCTGGGGACACTGAGGTTCCCAGGGAAAGGCAGATGTTGTAGTTCTCCATGTGCTGTCCTTATGTGGCATCCAGCCACACACCACTGTCTTTTGAGTGAAATGGGAATGCTCCTTATGCCACGTCATTAAAGATCATGCTACTTATGTTAGTATATAGACAAATGCATAAATAATAACAAGAAATGCAATGTATGTGTCAATTACACTTCTGTTTAATAATAAATTGAACACATCTGCTGTGAAAGGTTTGAAAATATATAAGAAGCGCATTCAGTCACAAAAAAGTGAACGTGTTAATGCAAAATTCTGCTTTACGAATTCAAATCTGGAAGAAGAGTGTGTTTAGTGGGAGATACTGTGCTCTTTGCTGTGCTTTAGATTGATTTTATATCTGTAATTGTATGCAGGCAGCTGCCTGAAGCAGGACTTACGATTCTGAGAAAACGAAATGATTTGTTCCGATTCCTGGGAACACGAGTTTGTTTAGCGGCACCATGGTGCATTAAGTGCGTTGTGGTTGAGATTAACAAATGTAGGACAATTAATTAGTTCAGGGTTGGAAGTCACACGTAGATCACTCGGTCAGTATGTGACGTAGGGTGAGCCTTTTAGTTCATGAGGAAACTTGTTGCTGAGATCGTTTTTGTGCCTCTTCTTGACAGTCAGAAAAGACAGAGCTGGAGGAGAAAGAGCGAAGTGCTTGTCACTTCTGTGAAACAGTTTCCAATTGAAACCTGAAATTATATATAATGAGGCATTCCTATAAACAGGGTTGCCGTAGGTAAGTAGCAGTTTGCACAGGATGATGGAAGTTTTGCGACTGTAGAGGAATAATATTAATTCTCAGGAGAGATTACAAATGAGTAAATGCTGATGAATATGTACAAATATGTATGTGTGAATTTAGTGCTTCTGAAAGGCAATTGACAGTTCTGGAAAATGAAGGCCTCTCTTTGCCAGGAAAGTGCTGTGGAGGAGAGCAATGTTGTAAAAATGTGGTGCCTCCTCGTGCAGTGACCAGGAGTGTGTTCCGTGGACAGCCCTGGCTGGTGCGAGGAGCAGGGTCAGGTCTGCACCCACTTGGGACCCGTTCAGTACAACACTTGTGGATGTGCTTCTCCAAGTGCACGTCTGTTAGCTTGCCAACACGTTTCAAATGTGTGCTTGGGAACTTCATGTGGGTGCTCCTCCCTCAGTCACAAGATGCCATTAGGCCTGAAGCTCTGTCAGGGGTGGTTTAGGTTAGATATTAGAGAAAGGTTCTTCACTCTGAGGATGGCTGGGCTCTTGAACAGGCTCCCCAGAGAAGTGATCAGAGCACTAAGCCTGACAGAGCTCAAGAAGAGTTTGGATGATACTCAGACACATGGTATGACCCTTGGGGATAGTCCTGTGCAGGGCCAGGAGTTGGACTCGCTAATCCTTGTGGAACCCTTCCAACTTAGCATATTCTGTGATTCTGTGATTCTGTGATCTTGCTTTATATAAGACATGATCTTTGAATGAGAGCACTATGTGCGATTTTATGAGGAGTAACGGAGTGGATGGAAGTAAGACAGTCTTGCACCTTCTACTACATGCCCCGCTGTTCTTTTAATAACTCATGCTTTGCGTTGGGACAGAAAGTGGCTCCTAGTGAGAAGTAATGTGCTGCAATAGGGTAGAAAATGGAGAAACCAAGAGATTCTGAACCTTAAAGGTATGTTGGAGGTAAAGGCGTGGGTACTGCAGCATGAGCAGCAGCAGGAGTTACATCCCCAAGCACCTCTACAAGGCACGCGAATACAGCATGAAGAAGTAGGAGGCAACATGGAGGAAAAAGGCTGTTACATAATAGTATAAACTTTTAAGAATGCAAGATTTTTGTTCTTGCTTTGCTTAGTTTTAAATTCTGGGGGTTTATGTATAAGAAAGTGGAAAATATTTACTTGTATAACTATGCAGCTTTCTAGAGTTACTTTTATCTCAACACCTGAGTGTGAGGTGTAGAGGTGTGATTTATGGCCCTTACTAAGAACAGTATTAGAGTATAGGCTTAACTTTGAAATGTGGCTTAGTTCATTTAAATTCAGCAAAAGGTGAGTTTACACAAGTGCAGTGTTAGAAAAGTGAGATTTCAATGCAGCTAAAGTCCCATTCTTGGAGATAGTGCCGTTGACCTAAACCACTCTAACGAAAGGAAAACGGAAAAACGTTCATTTCCTAAGTTACCTGCATTGTTAAACATTGTTCTGAAAACCTGCAGGGACTGTGACAAGTGAATGCAAGAGGTGTCTTCCAGGAGCTCCAATGACTGCACTATTTGCATGCATTCCAGATTTAAGGAGTGATAGTGAGAGCCGTTTAAATGATTAATAATAATAGCAGAGATTTTCTTCTCTAAGTCCTTGTATGGTTTAGTTGTCTTTCATATCAGAGGGAATGTTGACCTCAGGAAGCACCTGCATGGGCAGGACCAGAGCTAACAGCAGATAAGGACAGCCATGGTTTTGTCCAGTTCAGTCTTGAAAACCTTCATGAACAGAGGTGCCAAAATCTACCTGTGCAGTGTTTGGTTTATTTTAGTAGGCTGTATTTTTCTCATTGTATTTCAATTTGTATTTTGTTTCTATTTCGTACATCTGTGTTAGCTTTATGATGCTTTCTGGCTGTTTTTTCCTGGTTTGATATACTAGATCAATAATACGAATATATGTAGGATCTTTATGGAGCAGATCCTTCATGGCTCCCTCCATCAATGAAGAGAAGGATGTTCCTGCAGAAAATATTGCAGAGAAAGAGCTTCCATCTCCCCATTAACAGTGATAGAGACGACTCACCTCATGAGACCATACCTGTGCATGTAAGAGCAGAGCCTGAGAGACAGGAGGGAAGCATTACGGGCCTGGTTTTGTGTCTACTGCTGTCAGGGCAGGCTTTGCTACTTGTTTTAGTCTGTTGATGCTAAAACCCCGAGGTGGTGAGCCTGTGGAAGCTATTGCCATTGGAGCATGCATCCACATGGGATTTCCAAAACTCAGAAGTTCAGCAGTTGATGTTCAGTGGTGTTTGATGGGCTTAGGAACACAGCTGTTTCCAAATCCAGCTGTTTAAAAAAACAACAACAAAACTTTCAAAAACTGGACTGAAACATTCTGAGTTTTGCTATTAGTTTCCTTTATTTAGTGAGACAAGGTTTTACCCTCTCTCTTCTGTTCAGAAAGTGTGGAGTCTTTTCAGTGTCTTAATAGCTTTTGGTTCAGCCCCTTGTACAGTTTCCTGCGTAGAGCTTTTGTTTCTTACAGCTCCAGCTCTGGAGAGTAGCGAGTGGGGTGTTTCTGTGGAGCTGTGGACTTTTTATTGACTGAAACACACATTTTAAAGAAAATCAGGATTTGTGTGGGGAGCAAAATGAAAATGTATTGTTTTTTATAAAGTGTCACCTGCAACGTGCTTTTAAATGAACCCCTGTATGACCGTGTATGGGATTTTTTTCACTTGAAAGACACTATCTCCTTCTTCTAAACATTTGCACAGCAAAGTAATGCATTATTGCATTTTCATAAATAATTGAAAAGCAACTTAAAAGAAAGTAGGCCAACAGAAAAAAAAAAAAGAAAGAAAGTGTCTGTTTCAAATTTGAGAGAAGAAAAATATGTTTGCTTCTTGGTAGCAAGTCAGTTAAATGTTATTAAATCCCATTCTCCCACAGCGATGTGACCAAAGACAAATCTGACAATTGACAGTTTTCATTTTAGAGAGAGAGAAATGGGGAAGAAGGTTTTCAAATGCTGAGTTTGGTTTGGTTTGTTTCTATTTTTTTTTTTTTTTTAATTTTTCCTCTTCCTTGGTAAGAAAGGAATTGTGACCTCTTATCAGTTTGCTAGTGACTGAGGAGCAAGTCTGTGGAGGTCTGTGTGTTGGCTTTTGAGTGCTGTTTTCCGTGCTGGGCTGTAATAATGCAAGTTATTTTAGAACTGTGCATACGTTAGTGTTCTGGAGCAGCATGATACAATAATGTGTGAAAAAGCATAAGATCACACCTTGGTGAAACTTGCAGATTTCCTGCATAATCCGACAGTGAGCTCTTGTCAGGTTTTGACTATATGTAAAGTGAGAATAAAGTTTCCAGAAGCAAAGCACAAGCTTTGGATGCATTTTGAATGGCTGTGCAGGGATTTTGGCCCTGACGTGGTTCTGAATGTGCCTGACTTCAGGCACTTTAGTCCCACTGTACCCAGAGGGTCTCCTTCAGTGCTCAAAATGTGGCAAATGCTTTGAGCACTTCACTGATTTGTAGCTTTATTTTTGGTAGTTCTGAGGAAGATCAAAGAGCCAGTGTAAATAATTTCTTAAAAAGCAATGGGTGACAGTTTTCATGTAACATACAGGGTGATGTATCTGGTGGCAGAACCAGGTGCTGCCTGTGGGAATGGGTTATGGCCATGGGTCTCTTCATGGGGCCACATTCACGATGGTCTGATCTGGCTTGGTCTAGAGAAGATGTGCATGTGGGACATGAGAACATGTATGTATGTATGTCCAAACTTTGCGAACGAAGATTTGGGAAGGGCTCTCCCCACGTGGATGTGCCCTTCCAGCCTGTGCAGTGGATGTTTTAGGTGAGGCACAGCGTGCACAGAACTGGCCCCGCCATTTAAGTCCTAAGGTCCATTTGCCATGGCCGAGTGAGTTTGGACAGTGACAGTGAAGTCCTTGGGACTGTTTGCAGCACCCAGTACTAACCGAGGCTGACCCTGCTGAGCATCCGAGATCTGATGGGATGGGATGGCAGGGAGGCATTGACTGCCAGGGGATGGTCCCCATTGAGACTTGAACTCAGGTCCTTGGGATTCAGAGTCCAGAGTGCTCTCCTTTACACCATGGGACAAAAAACAAACAAACAAAAAAAACCCCCAAACCAAAAAACCCCCATGAGAACATACTCAGTTTCTAATGTACTCAATGCCAGATGAGGATCAGCAGGAGTTGTGCCTGGGCTCTGGCCATTGTGTTGTGCTGTACCAGAAATTAGAGGGACTTGCTGGATGAGGTTCTTCCATCAGGCAGGAGGCCTGACCTGTGAGCTCTAGCAGTCTTTTTCTAGCCTGGAGATCAATAAATCGGTGATTGCTGATATTAATGTGTTGCTTAGTGGGCTTTAAGCTTATTGCTGCTCAAAGTGATGTTAAGCTTCATGCAACTGATTTATTCTCCAGAGAAAAAAGTGTGCATTCTCTGCTGCTTTTCTCCGAGCTTTACTCCGTCTCCTTTTATTTTTTCTCACCAGTGTGGCTCTGTTTCAAGTCCCTGCCCACCATTTCCAAAATGTGTGATACATTTGGTAAGGATCTGGAATTTGGGATGCTTCAATATAACTTTGTGTAGGTTTTATAGAAACACCTGACGTGTATGTTTAGTTCCTAAACACCTTCTGTGCTTGATTTATCCTCACAGGTTGTCAAGGTATTCAGATGACCTGAAACTGAGGAAGTGAGAGGGAGCTCAGCTGGCAAAAGTCTGACATTGAGTCTGACTGCGGCTCAATTTGTTTTGCAGAGTTGAGCCCAGGCTGCGTAGGCGGTGAAGAAAGACTTCTTCACTTCACCATTGTATCCAAAAAGCTTTGAGCAGCATCATTTCTTTGCAGGTGATGAATAACCTAGTTAGTTCACATTGTTTCAATACGGTGACAGTTCTCCTCTGAGAAGACATGGTGGAACTCTGTAAGAGTAGGTTCATGTTTAGGCTCAGCAATGGAGATGTTCTGGTGGTTCTTTGGTAGGTCTTCTGAGCCATAGAAGCCACGCTATCAGCCATCTGGCAGGGACCACCATGCACTAGTTCCTTCTCTACGTTAGACATTGATATTTAACGTGGCTTGGCACCTTGGCTTCTAGTGAAACAGGCTCACAACTTTTATCCTCACTGGATATTTTTAAGGTCCTGTGGCAATTGTGGTCACCAGAGCCAGGCAGACCTTGAGACTAAGTATGTGGAGGATGCTTATGAAGTGGTGTCCTTTCCTCATGTTGCAGAATTTTGTTTCCCTTTGGCATTCCTGACCAGTGTCTCTTAGGGCATAAGGCCTGTCTTGGGAGGTGTCTTGTATATGTTGAAGGAGGGCTTTCTGGGCAGAACACAGAGTCATGTTGTTGATACAGCACAGTGTGCATCATTGTTTGGGTTATTACTGTTTTATATATCTGTATTTGTAAGAACAGCATATTGATGACTGCATGTTAAAACTCTGTCTTTTAGTGCCTCTGAAAAAGAAAGAAAGCTACATTCTTTCTCAGAAAAACACAGAATTACACTGGAGCAAGTACCAGTGCTGTGTTCATACACGATCAGATTCTGGAAGATTAGGGCACGGTGTATAAACTGCCTTCCTGTTCGATGGGTTAGCAGCTGTCAAATAAGTGATTACAAGCATTGGCATAGCTCTTCTTTCCATAATCGCTGTGAAACAGGGATGGAAATGTAACAGATGCCATTTAATATGGACCAGCACCTAGGTTCTCTTTCTAGGTCTGGCTCTTTTTGCCTCGTGGCCAAAATTTCTTAGCATCTTTTTCACTTGAATTCCCCACTACTTATAAATGAAGATAATAGTCCTCACTGACTGCACAGGAGATTTCTGAGGCTGTTTGTTAAATTGTTTGAGATCTTTTGATGAATGATATGAAGTATATTCAATAGGATTAATGATAAGATTAAATAAAAACATTCTTTTGAGAATGAGGAAGACTGTTGCTCCTAGATGAGTTTTGCTTTGCTGGGTAGCATTAACCTTTTCAGGACGTAATTTGGTCCAAGATTGTGTTAGGGTGTCATTTCCTGGGATTTTTTAATTTGTTAACTGAAAAGGCTTTTTGATACCAGGCACTACACTTGAAGTCCTATTGAAGAGCAAATGAAGTGTTATGATGCTATTTTTTGCAGCATAGGAGTCTATGGTGACTCATTTAGTGTTCGTAATGCCTGTGACAGATTAAAAAAAATGAAATCAGTTACTCCCAGTGAGACGGATACACTCAGCCAGACCCTATTTGAGAATTATTTGCAGCACTGTTAAGACCAAAGTACACATCTTCCCCCTCCCCCCTGAAGGAATTCAGCTTATCATGAAATGTTTATCAGAGCCATATAAACATTTCTCGACTGCTGAATTTTGAAGGGAAATTCTTTTGGTCTAACATATGTATTGCAAGCAAAACTCTTCACAGATTTTTTAAAAATATATAATTAGCTTGGTTGCAGCCCTACTTATTACCAAGCATGCCAGCATCTGGCAAGGGTACGGTGATCTGGGAATTCACTGCTTGAAGCCTTGGAACAAAGTGTTCTGATCCGACCCCAGGCAGTGAGTCCAGGACTTGAACTGGAATCTTCAGGAGCAGAGAAGTCTTAAGTGTCTGGAAAATTGGCCTGTTGAGTCACCACACAGGCACTAAAACAAAACTAATTTTAAGCAGGTCAGAGTTCAGTGATTCCCTCTGGAATCTAATTTTTTTTTCCTTAAAAAAAAGAAGTCTTGTGTTTTAAGTGAAAAGGGTCAAAGTTGATGCACTGCTACAATTTTTGAATGCTTTCCCTTAAGAACAGCCACCCAGGCTAGGATTAGCATGAAGGGCTGCTAGGCTGGCACTTCAGTGTCTGGGTTAAAAATATTTTAAAGCAGTAAATGCAGTCAGAACGGAGAGAGAGAGAGCCCTGGGAGCCTTCCTATTCAAAAATGTGTGAGCTCAGGGCAGCAACTGCAATGTAATTTAGGGCAGTATATGCTTCATAGCTTTGGAGAATATTGCCTCTTGTTAATGTTGCATTGGAGGACAGTGGGATACTAGTAATTTTAGAAAGGTGGTATTCCTGTTTGTTTTACATTGGAAACTTCAGAATAAATAAAAAGAAACATCAGTTGAGGAAGAAATTTAACTGCTGAAACCCAGCAATGAATCCACCCTGAGCAGGCTGTAGAAACGACAGGGGAAGAGAGTATAGAAACATTTTCGTGGGAATGCAGCTGCAAAAGGAACTTAGCAGACAAAGGCAAAATCAGGTACGTACTTTAAAAGGCATGTGGGCAAACTTTTGACTGAGATCCAGTGAGGAGCCTGCTCACATTAAATTGCAAACTGTTTGGGACGATCAAATGACAGAAAGCTTGTATTGCTTTTCCATTGCTGAAGAAGAGGGACTGTCTATAAGCAGGGATGATTCAAGTTGCTGTTTAAAAAAAAGCGCTTGCGAGAGTGAGGGAGATTTTTAGTTCCCTTTCCTTTATTAAGATGATTTCCTTCTTTTTCCCTTCGGGTCTTGCAGAGTTCCCTTTACATTTGCAAGTGAAAAGGATGAGGTCTAGGCTACCGAGGGAAGCTTGAATCTGAACTCTCTTTGTGTCAGGCGTTGTGAGCTTGGTGATCTCTGTTTATCTCTTAGGAAATAGTTCTGCTTGCACAACAGGGCAAATGCAATGTGCAGATGTCAGAGCTGCTAGAGCAGAGAAGACTATCTAGGAAAAGCAATGCCAAACCTAATGGCTAGAGTGGAAAAGTAGCAGCTAGGACTTTGAGCTTTGATTCCTCCCTATGCCTTTCCATGGCTGTAGGCAAATCTCGAGGCCAAACAGAAATCTCCTTATTCTTGGTAGTGAGTTGCAACTCCTGCAAACTGTACTGCTGATAGGAGGATGTTTTTAGGAATGGTTACCCGCATCTGGATGCGAGAATCTGTGCTCTGGTCATCAGTGCAATAGTCAGAATGGTCTGAGAAATAATACCTATTTTACAGGACTTCCCCTTCAATGTGCAGTAACCGTTGAGAATGTGGCTTTGGGAATGAAGGAGCTATGAAGCTTAAATTTATTAGGACAACCTCAGTCTGCCTTGCTACTACATGAAGTTATTGGAATGTTTTTCCTTTGTATTCCCACAGGTATACAATGCATGGGGATTTGAATGGGAGGATGTGTGAAGCCCTGTGATCCCATTTGTCTTCCAGGTTACAGCAAGGCTCATTTTTTCCCATACTTAACAAGTAGCAACCATAGTTTACTAAAATATTTATATTTAGTGAAAACTTACTGACACACAGTAGCTTTTGTGTTTAAGATCACAGTTTAAGATCACTTTGAAGTGTGTATGTCTGAAGGAAAAAGATGTGCTTAGGATAAGCTGAACTCGAATTAATCGTGTAGGCAGGTAACAGATTGAATTTGTGGTGTAGCTCATTTTGCTAAGGGAGTAAGTCAAGCAATGAGTAATGCTAGGCCAACTTGTATCACAACAGGAGGTGGTGTAGCTTCAGTGCAAGGTAGTGTGGTTCACTGTGTTCAAATTATTGACCAGTTTTCCAAACTTCGGGGATGATGGTGGTCCTGAAGAGAAGTTAATTTATGATTTTTATAGCTTTATGATTTGTAATTGTGAAAGTGGAACAAATCACACAGATTGACAGACCTGATACTTTAATCTGCTATGATTTCAGACTTGAAACCTGCAAATTGTTTAAAGGTTCGGATTTATATTTTGCTTTTTGAATGATATATTTCTTTTCTCTAGTATATGACCCAGTGGAAACTTTGCAGTAAGGAAGAATTTTAGGGATCTAAGGAGGCAGAAGATGTTTCGGGTAGTTCCAAAGTGTAGTACTGATTTTGTTTGTTTGATCTCTGCATTAGCAATTCCACAGTTGTCCTTATATCTAGCCTCTTTAAAATCTTCTCTTAGCACAAGAGGGTTGCAACATGTGCATGCTGTGCTGATCCTTTTTGTTTAACTAGAGATGCTTTTGCTCTCAGAGTAGCTATAAGAATATAATGGGTCAACAGGATCGTTCTCTTTATCACAAAGCACACCTGAAATATCTGCTTAGGTAGTGCCTGTGATTTCTCAGCAAATATTCGACCCAGTGGGGAGCTGCAGGGCTCACCTCCATCTCCCAAGGGTTAACAGTAACCTATAATAATAATCTTGTGGCACAAAAATGCTTCTTTTTATGCATTACCTATTTCCAGAGGCCTAATTTAGGTTTTGTATCAAAATGGATATCACAAACTCTTGAGCTTCCTGCTGGGAATGAAAGTGCTACCGAGAGACTTCGTTCTATGTTATTCTCATGGTGTCCGGGAGGGGTGAGGAGGCAAGGAAACAATTGCTGATATCTGTAGCAGTAAAAGTATAAATAGTAGCAGGATGAGGTTGCAGAGGTAAAATAGTTTGACAGCATTGTTCCTGTGAAAGCCTGGCCTTTGCTCTTGGTTAGAATATATATATATGCATGTGTGGAAATATATGTGTTTTCACATGTGGGGTAAATTAACATATTGACAAGGTAAAAGTTGGGTTTATTTTGCAACTGCAGAAAAATTTCACCTGTTATCAAAAGGAAACAATATTGTCACAGGGTAAAGTGAGACTGTGTGTTCATGCTTAGATGAACAGGCAGCTATGCTCAAGTGTGCTGTGTGATGAGCACACGTGTGTCCCTGCTCTCTCTGTGCACATTTCGTGCCAGATTCTGCTGTACAACCAGTGGAACTGTTTCCATCAGTTGCCTTCCTCAAGGATCTGTCTGTTCAATGTTTTCGCATGCAAAAAAAAATCATGTTGGAGATTTTGTTGTTGTTGTAGGAAGGAGTTGAAACAAGGAAAACAAAAGCTGGATTTAAAATTTGATTTTGAGGTCAGAAATGCTTACTGAACACCCAGATAGTTTCTTCCTCCCTGGTATTGGTTTTCCATTGGAAGCAGATGTGGAAGGAGAAGGAAGATTAAAAAAAAAAATCCACCTACAGAATTCTTGTGTTTCTGAATTTCCTGGCAGTTGCTATTTTTTCCTGCTTTTTTGTGCAAAAATTTGTTGTCCCAAACCCATCCTCTTCCTCCTGCTCTTGCCTCTCAGCCTGTCTCCTTCTTCTCTCCCTGATCCCTGCTTTGCGCAGAAGAGCAGTTCCTGTTGGGGAACCCATTCTCTTTGCTCAGTCTCTGGGAGGAAGGTGTTCCCAGGGTTACTGTTGCTCTAGTCTGGCAGTTTCAGGTGCTGAAACGTGGATGGGGTGAAAAGTGCTGTCCTGGTGTGCTGCTCTGGGGAGTTCACACATTTGAGTTCTAACTGGGCATGGTGGTGGGGTCTGGTGGGGAGAGAGCAAGAGTCCTGCCCAGTCCCTGGTGCAGGTCTGCCTCGGCATGTGGGCCAGTCCAAGTTTGATTGTGGTGAGTACTTGGGGGTGCATGAATGTGTGTGGGTACTGGTTCAAGTGTCATGGGAATAGAGAGGGCAGAGCCAGGTCAGGTCTAGTGGGGTTTGCTCCTTCGGCTTCAGCCCTACACACGTAGGGTTGTATTGGCTTTGGCCCGCAGTCATCTGGCTGAGCATGAAAGTGGTCCTTGAGCAGACCGGCATTCCCAATCCCAAGTGTGGTGGATGAGTGTGTAGCAGAGAGCATGGAGAGCATGAGCTGTGGCCCTGCTCTGCTGCTGAAGTGCTCTGGCATGCTGGGTAAGTCTCTTGACCTTTTGTTCCTTGGTTTTCTTGTAGTTAAGGATGTACAGGCTTGCCATCACACACGGGTGTTGCAAGAATTAATTAATTACTATTTGTACCAATTTGAAGACTTACAACCCTAAATAAGCAAGAACTTAATCAGTTATTTTTTCTTCATATTTATGCTATAGGAAAAAATCTACTCATTTATTTCCAAGCACATGACACACACAAACTATCTTCACACTTCTGAGTGAAGCTGGGGCTTGATGCCAAAGCTTTTTTTTCCTGGAGAATATGGTATACTCGTACACTCAGATCCAATGGTACAACTTTACGGTTTCACTCAGAAGGTGGAATTTTTTTTCTTACTGTGTTTTTGTACTTTGAAGCTGTAAATACCAGGCACTTCTCTTCAGTCAGGTTCTTTGTCCTCACAGCTAAACCCATTGCCAATGTCCTTTAGCATGTCAACTTGCTTCTTTGAAGCAGCTCTGACTATTGAACCTGATGTCTTTTTCCCCCATATGTTCTGCCATCTCTTCTACATTAATTATTGCACTTAAAGAATCTGGGAAGCAGGGAAGGAGAATGGAATAAAAATATAGTAGGGGTGCTTATCACTTTTTATCCTCTTTCCTTTGTGTGAGGAGAAGCCCTTTAGTGTTTTGATCTGGGAAGGAGGAGTAACTGATGTCCCACACCTGATGCAGCCCTACAGAATGGCCATACAGTGCCCTGGTTTAATGTGGAACATGGAGACACAACAATGTGAAGGAAGTCAGAGTTTGTGGCTGTCTCTGCACTTGCCATCATAAAGGAGTTAAATCAGAGCTCAGAGTTTTTTATTTTGTGTTTTAATTTCCTTTGTTTTAAGGAAGTATTTTTTAAATGAAGTGGGAGAGGAGAATAATACACCACTGACATGCTTTGGGATCTGAGGCTCCTGTGGACCCCATAGGATGTCAATGGACTCATTAAGATTTAGCCAAGTTTTATGCATTATTCATAATATACATTCACAGCATGCACCCTAAAGACTGTCTCCTGTGAATGCTTAGTCAGAATCATTTGCATTCTGTATTATGGATCCATAATATAGAATACATTTAGCTACGTTTTGGGTATTATCCTTTACACATATTTCCAGCCTTTACTGTTCTGGTATATGCAGCAAATGTGTTTAAACAATAGCATGCAGTTATGTTTTGTTGCTCCATAAAAACTAATGCATAATAAGGACCCAGATGAAAATTAATTATTGCATAAGAGCAATGGACAGGCTTTTTCCTCTTTGCAACTTTAGTGACATTTTAAATCTACTTTCCTAACATGTTTAAGAAGTGTTTTAAGTTCTGGGCTGATATTTTGTAATTTTTGAGTTTCAAATACGCACAAAAATCATTTTTGATGTGGAAGGTTGGCAGGTGATGAAGCATCAAATTGAAGCTTAGATGTTTAATAATCATAAGAGTCTTTTGCTGTAAGTTTACTCTAATCCTATGAACATTATTTCTGCTGTATATGACAAGACGAAAGAATCAACAAAACATCACATCAGAAAATTAATTCTCTTCCTGTCATCTGAAGCATTGGAGCTTCTCTGTTTTCTTTTTCTCAGCTGCCAGTACATCATGGTGATGGGTCTGATCTCAGCTTTGCCACTGATCCACAGAGTGGCCCAGACGTGTTCCTTAGTATAACTCTGCCTTAATTTTCCCATGGGAAATGGTGCTCCTTAAAATCCTGTATAGTAGCTGTCTATTCAGATTTACTCCTTCAGCACCCTGCCACTGCTAACAGAGAACATTTCTGGTGGAAAGAGTCATTTTGCGGGGAAGTTGAATTTCTTTGGGGGCCAAATTGCAGTAGAGGGAAGACAGGGAGGTACGAGGATTATCTTCCTTGGGCAGAATTGGTTAAGGGATGGTTTTTATGAAGTGTCTTCCATTTGGGGTACCATGAAAATATTTCTAGTTGCCAGTCTCTGTGTGAGAAAACAACAGGCAAAGTGCAGAATCTTGCGGCCACTTCTGCAGAACCATTTCCCTTGGGGAACAGCCCCTGTATATGTTCAGGAAAACATAGGGAATGTCAGCCTTTCATCCATTTCCTTGTTCAGGAAAGGGCTACAAGGTTGTGCAGGTGACAAAAGAGCTGTTGGGAAGGTGACGTCCTTGCCTCAGGAGCCTGGCTCTTGGTGGGCAGCAGTGTTTCCTTGAGCCTAAATATACACAGTATGCACAAAGGATATGAAGTGACTTACTACATCAAGTTCTTTGCAAATGTTGTAATACTTGATTAAAAGCCAGTGCTTATCAAAAAACTTAAAATAAAAAAAAAAGATCTTGATATCACATAAGATTGAAATGGTTTTTTTCCCATCATAGACTTAGCACAGGAGAATGTTTTGCCAAAGTTGAGTCAGGAGGCAAATAGTTGGTATAAAATGAGTTCAAAATCTTAAAGATTATTTATATTTACTAATTTACCACTAGATATTCCAGTTTACCTTTGAGTAGCATTCATACATATATGCTCTGAGGATAGAGTAGAGAGTTAGGAAGGATTTTGGTGGGGCCTAAGCAAAGTGGAAACATTCTGTCATTTGGTCCAGAACTGTTTCAAGCTCTCAGTAGCACAACATCTAAAATATAAGCATTTTACTGCCTTTCTGTTCAAAGGAGATGACCAGTTTTTCATGAGAGTTTTTCGCAAGTGAATTGAGAATTGTAAATTTGCAAATACTTTTGCAGCATGCCATTGCCATTAATTATTCCTTTTACTTACATAGCAATCAGCAGGTCATTATTTTTCAGCCTGATGCATAGATGTGAAATGCTTATTTTTTTCTTGTATGTAAGATGTAATGCAGTGGAATTACCTACGTGAAGCGTAGTACTAGTCTATATAGAGTGCAGTACTGTGAAGTAAGAGTAATCACTGTAGAGAGAATATTAGTTTTGAGAGTGAATGTTACTGGATGCATTGCCTGGTGGTTTTATGTCCAGTGGAGCAAAGCTACTTTTCCATCTTAGCTGTTGCATATGTGAGACAGGGGGCAGGAAAGAAATACAGCAGGTATAAGGCTGAGATCCAGGTTTTCTCTAAGCCCCATGGGAAAAGTTTCTCTTGTTACCTCCCTTGATTCTTGAGCTTGCCTTCCTTGTCCTTTCCTAGTCCTTCTCTTCCCTAGCTCTTGTTGCAGCTCTGACACTACTCTGCTGTCCCCTTTCCTTCCTGAAAGGTCCTAAATGAAACCCAAATTAATCTATGCATCAAAGATTATTAGCTTGGTCTCTGCTGTGTGCTTACGACACACTTTTGGTCCCTTTTACTAGTTGGACATCAACATCAGGACCAGTGAGAACATATTTTTGCCTTTACAAATCGACAGAAGAGGAACATAAACAGCGCTCAAAAAATCAAGACGTCAAAACACCACTTTCAGATTCATGAATATGCTATATAAGCCTAACTTCTGAGATTTTCTTTTATTCTCATGAATAGCATTTACATTTGAGTGAATGCAAATTCATTTCCACTTTTGATGCTCTGGAATCTGCTTCTGGAAAGTGAGTAGAATGTGCCCACTAGTCCATCTCGGTTCAGGCCCCAGTGCTGCCTGTGCAACCCTGGGATTTCCAGAGCATTCGGCAGTTCTGCTCCATCTGTTTTTCTTTTCAGCAATCTAAATTCATACTGTAAAATTTGCAGTGGTGCAATGAGCATGGGTTTTGTTAGTGTTATTAGGCTTATGATGTGGAAAATAAAGAACTTGCTTCCTACTGTTTAGTGAAATTTCAAGGAAGTTCTTAGCAGTTTTATTTAATGCTTGCAATAGGTAGCTTTATCTTTCTAAATAATTTTAAACATTCTTTCTTCTATGAACAGTTGTTTAAATAGGAGCTAGGGCACATAGAAAAAGAGCATTAGACATTAGCTGCACTCACAAGGGATGGTAAGAGAAGGAGAGTTTTCTTTTCCTGTACTAATTTTGGTACCTCCGTGTAGTATCTGGCCTAAAAGAGCACCTCTATACCAGGTTTCAATTCATGACTTCTCAAGTACTGTGCTGCCATTATTAAATTATACTATAGAAGAAGTAGTTTGAATGGATGGATTTTAAAGAGTTTCACTGGGTTACCTACTGTATTTTTAATGTATTTTATATGGAGTTTTACCTCTGATTCAGTTCATCAGAGGAAATCCGGACTTTGCAGTTAGCTGATACTGTTGTACACTTTGTTCTCTTGGTTTTCTCCCTGTCCTTTGTCCAAAATCATCAGCATAGTATTCTGTCTGTCCCTAGTGTTTAAAAGTCTACTGTCAGAACCCTCATGCATCATGGGGTTTTAGAAGTAATAGATTCTGATTTCCTTTTTATTAGCCCGGGTTCTCAGCCTTTATAGTTCAGGGTCTTTAACTTTCAACCATAAAATTCAGCACTTTAAAAAAAGAAACTGAGATTTTCATATGATCACAAGCACTGAGGCTTTAAGGAAAGCACCAGGTATTCCAAGACAATAGGAAAAGTTCATGGATATTTGCAAGCCTGGAACTTCCTGGAATACACGATTAAAAGGGGCCACAGAGACTCTCAGATTGTATGTTCCTCCCACACAGAAGACCTTTCACCTCGTGATATACTTCATGGGGTGCATAATATCCAAAGGAAGAAAGTGAGACTATACCTCTCATATCCCTGTTCTCTGTACAGTAGAGTTGGGAGTAGAAGGATACTGAGAAGAGTGAACTGCATTTAGTGAAGAGAATTCCTCTGTTCTTTCTGCTTAGCTAATTTACCTGAAGAATGATTTCCCCAAATTTCAACTGAATTGAATTCCCTAAAATTCAATTGAAGGAGAGGTGCAAATTTGCACAGATTTCTGTACTGGAGAGTACAGAAAGTTTGACAGACTCTGAAGACCTGTGCCTTTGAAAGAGTATTCCTCATCAGTGCTCTAAATCTGCCCCTTCCACTGCCCTTTGCTTGTATCGTCAGAAGGGCAGGGAGCAGACGCTTCTCTTCTGTTTCCTGTCTCCTTCCTCATGAGAGCCACAGAAATCAGCCACGCTCAGCTAGCAGGACTCTTCACCTCCCAGTGTTGTCAGTATTCTGGATTTTGTTACTTAAGTACTCTGGTCTCTGATGTGAGTCTATTCAGAAATGGTTTTCTCTGCTGTTTTTCTGTAACATTTTCTGTGTGTATACAAATATCTTCCAGGAATGGCACCAAAATTCCCCCACTCCCTCTCTGGTGATTGCTAGTAAAGCTTTAAGTCATGTTGGGGCTTGCAGTCCTTGCCAGGCTCTTCCTTCACCTTTGTTGCATCTCATCCTCAGATAGTTAGCAGGAGGTACAGTAACCTGCCTGTCATTTGTTCCCTAGTTTAAAAACCCAAGCTTACTATTCATTTTCTCCCTTTTGCCAGTTTTACAGCAGCGGCACTGCTTTGTTCTTACTGGTTTGTTTTAGAGACCATTCTGTAGTGATGGATGAAAAAACAAAGAGGAGTTTAGAGCTACATTAATTCATCTCTCTGTTATTTTAATGCTAAATCCCAACGATAAATATTATTGTTATATTACTGCTGATGAAAATGTACAAGAAAAAGATTCCTGTTTTGAAGATCAGACTTCTTTACTGAGTAGAGGGGATGACAGCCCTGTTGAAAAGAATAAAAGCTGAAGAGCCTGGTAGGTATGTCCATTTTAAATGTGTGCCATGTGTGCTGAGGGTGACTTGGTTCACACAGAATTTTTGCAGTCAAGTCAAAAATAGAACTCATAACTTGCATGCTTGTGCTTCCTTAGTCCAACCCCTTCAGAAACAAATCTTCACATTACTTAAAAAGAACAGAACTGAAACATGACCTCTGGAGTTTGAATTGATTGCCTGTTGATGTAAAGTGGGAGTGGGGTGAAAAGCAAGGGGCAAAATTGGGACAATATATTGTGAGGTGTATGCAGATGTTGTGAGTGCAGCACCTACCCTGCTCTGTAGTACTTTGGGCTTCAGGAATGTTAGTCTGACATCTCCTTTAAATATTGGATTGTATGGCCAAACTTCACGAACAAAGATTTGGGAAGGGTGTGCCCTTCCAGCCTGCGCAGTGGATTTTTTAGTTGAGTGACAGGGAAGTCCTCGGGACTGTCACTGCACCCGGTACTGACCGGGGCTGATCCTACTCAGCATCTGAGATCTGACAGGATGGGATGGCAAGGAAGGCATTTACTGCCAGGGGACGGTCCCCACTGAGACTCAAACTCAGGTCCTTGGGATTCGGAGTCCAGAGTGCTCTCCTTTACACCACGGGACTGCCCAAATACTGGATTAATACAAATATTTCAGTGCTACTACAGTGATAATGTATTACTTAATTTCATCAGGACTAGTAATTATATATAGTAAATAATCTGCAGACAATTGCAGTCCTGGTTGCAGCTGGCTTGTTTCCTAAATATTAACACTAATACTGCACTGAAAAAGTAAAACAATTTAAAAGAACTGGTTGCAAAATCTGTACAGGTGTAAAAGTTAAGCATATGGCAGAGAGGAGATTGTCAATGAAAATGACAGATGATTAACATTCATTAAAACTTTCAATTAACACCTTGAAAAATTCCATAAAATAATACTGCATGTAAATAATGTGTGATTTCTCCAAGCATTCTTCTACCTGTTTTTAAGGGAAAGGAAGAGTGTGAGAGAGAAGCCAGGAATTCTATTCCAAAAGTACTTAATACTAAGATTTTTTTTAGCCCTTGGTTTGTTTTGAAGTTCAGTGGTTTCATGGTGAATAAATCAAGTTTGAGCTGTCAGTATGGGAAAAGATTTGGTCTGGGTAAAAGTTAGTCCTAGATTTTCTTATCCATATTTTTATACTGAGCATGGGAGAGGACCTGCAAGAAACTACAAGGCAGTGCGAAAGATGCTCTGATCACTTAGCTACTTACAGAGATCAGTACCTGGCAGCACTGGCAGTCCTATCTGTGTCATTTCACGTTGCTCTCAGCTTGAGTGGGATCTCTCCCCGTTATGGAGAATTCTGTGTCTGTGCCTTCTCTTGTTGGTGCATGCTCGTGAACTTAGGAAAAAAACCTCTGTCTCATCTAAGTAAGCTTCATGACAGTCAATTAAAAAGTCAACATTAAGAGCTGACTTAGATGTTGGTTCTTAATGGTAGCTGTTAATGATACTCGAAAAGCTTCCAAAATCAGGCATGCCCTGGCTGCTTTGACCCAAAGAATTGTGTTACTGGAGGGAAAGAAGCATCTTTGTCCTGCCAAAGCAGGTGTGTGGTTTAAACAATGCAAATAAATTCTTGTGACTATTACCTGCGGATCCTCTGACCCTTGGGATTTGGCTTATTTCAGAAAGGGTATTTTTTTTCCCGTCTTTTAAAGTTGGCTATCACTGTGTTCTTCTTACCACTCTCTGTAATTATTGACTAGACCTTGTCATATCAAGACTGGAGCTCATTTTTCACCTGATTGCATCTGCACTCCAGCATGGGCTTTGCCTGGCTAAGAGCTCTGTGGGCTGGTGTTGGGCCATTATGCCTTGGGCTAATGCCCTCTATGTTGAATGAGCCACCACCATATTGCAAAGATGTGGGTCTCTGTTTTTCTTGGTCTTTGTGGTGTCCCTGGGGTGAGTTTGGGCAAGTTTTGAATTCTGGCAATTCAGAAGTCCAGAAATACTGAGCAGAAAATATGGCAGAGTGGCAGTGGTGGGGAGCGATCTTTCTGTGCCATGGGGTTGTGTGTTTCTTGTTCTGGGTTATTGGTTTGTGGGTGTTAGAGGATGAGAGGTCTGCCAGAAAGGTTGAAGGAGCTGGATTAGGCATTACATGTAGGCATATTCTTTGTGTAGTATTCATGCTGGGATAAACTCTCCTGCCAGACTGTCTCTCCTTAGAACATCCTGAGTTAGTTCCAGAATGGAAACAGTGTTCCAGAAGGGAGAAAAGTAGGTATTTTTTTTTCAGTGTTGGCAATCAGGACACCTCAGTACAGGAGTAAAATTTGAAATGAACTAAATAAACCATGTGCCCACATTCACACTTCCAGCTAGAGATTCAATGAGAAAACTGGGTTGGAGAGGCAGCATCAATTTGAGCAGACTTGTAGAGGGCCTTGACCTCTCCATTTGATCCTTGAAACCCCCTCCCTGAAGCAGCATGTAGATAATGGGGTATGGGTAGATAAAAGTATAATTAGTAGCAACAGGAGGGAAAAGAAAAATCTGCTACCTTTTTGCATTTGTCTGTTCTTGCATTGCTGTTTTCAAAAGTGATCCACAGTGGCATCTCTTGGCTTCCAGGAAAGCAATGGGAATTTTGTAACTGACGTCAATGGGAGCAAAATGAGACTGATTTTAAGTGCTTTTTTTATAACCCTGTCCCTAGTGTACAGTCAGTTTCATTGTTTTCCCTGATATTTTTGTGGGTGTTGCATAGATCAAGAAGGAGAAAATAGTACTTAAGAAAGACAAGCTGTGATTGTGAAACCACAAAACTGTCAGAGAGGCTCTGGGGGGCAGCTGTGGGGCTCATAAGTGCTGTTACTTAATGTTATAGATTTGAGTGGATTTCAATATGACACTTTTACTTTGAGCACCTTTCCTTCCCAGAGAACATCATCAGTAAAGTCCACCCCGTCTGACACAAGAAAATCCAGAGCAGTTCTACTGATGAGCTTGTGATTTGCTGCAGATGAGTTCAACCTTTTGGATTCCAGTTTGTATCAGCCACCTAAAGCTTGACACCACTCAGAAGTTCATGCATTTGGCATGGGATGTAGAAGGAATACATATTTTGCTACAGTATTTTGACAGGCTGATCCATGGTGAGACCTTTACACTGTGATGTCTACTCTCCCTTGATCCGTATCTGACTTTCACCAACATGGATGGCCGATATATGTGTGTGTAGAAGGGGCTATTCAGACCTAAGACTTGCTTATCATAGCACTGAAGCTAATCTCTTCACTCAGCTAAGGTCAAGGTTGAAAGATGACTCCAAAGAGCAAAGAAAGGGAAGACAGGTTTGAAAATGGATACAGGGAGAATAGACAAAATATGCTGCTGTAAATGCTGATTTGTAATCTCCCCCTTCCTCTCTTGCTATCCTTTTTTTCTTTTGCTTGTACAGATTATTCATTAAGTATTTATTGAAATACATGGTAAAAAGAATTTGTCCAACAGTTGAAGTGCTGATTTTGGCTTAGGCAATTAGGTGGTGGATTTAAATTTGGAGAATTCACCAAATGTCTGAGGGTGAGGTCAGAAGTTACCTCTGCAAACTTCTTTGGCCTGACAGCACATATTCTCACTTGGTGCAACAGAGCGTTCTCATGGTATGTGGGGAAAATTGTGGTATGTGGGACAAAAAATATGATTGGGCTGATCAGCCTTTGCCCCATCTCCAGGGGATTGCTTTTTAGGTCAATCAAGAGAAATCTGTGTGGAATGTAATGGCATTTGTTGAGCAATCAGAAACTTACCCTTGAGCCTACAAACTGCTCTTGTAGTATTTAACAAGAAAAAAAAATAAAAGGAGATAACTTCTGTGTCTTCTGGTTTTTGTACCTTTCTTTAAGCAAGGAATAATAGGTGTTTGACACTGGCAGGACTCTCTCATGTTGTAGTTATGTTACTGTTTTTACCTGTGTGATTTAAAAATATTATGAGGAATAGTCTTAGTACAGCTAAGTTAGAGGATCTAATAAGTCTGTTTTTCAGCAGTCAAGTATCATCATATATAATACAGTATTTTTTAACTTGTAAATGCAGTGTAACGTGTGTGAAGAAGCCAAGCCTTGCACTGAAAACATTAATTTCATTGATCTATATTCTATATATTTCTTTTTGGTTTATTATTATAACAATATTAGCAAAACCCCCACCTCTCTGTTTGCCTCAGTGCCTCCTTCTAGTAGAAAGAGGTTTTCATGTGTAGGTGTATCATCTTTATACCTACTCTGAAAACCTGACATGAAGAGAGCACTAAAATGATGATTAAGTGCAGTAGATTTGTAAAAGTGGACTCTTTAAGATAGCATTTAAGTGTGTAAGATGAGATAACTTCCTGCTCCAGAGCTCATTGAATCATACATATGAACTCGTGACACCACAAGAGTGGCAGAAGCCTGACTGCTGTACAGTGAAGACAGCAGTCATTTCAAACCTCAGCAGCCCCTCAGGTGAGTGATTCTGTGTGCCTCTGGTGGGTTTTTCTTCAAAGTGAAGTATGTGTTCAGTAAATCCCCAGTTGTGCAAGTTGTTTTGCAAGAGAAATCCTTTCTGAGTACTCCTATACCAGCATGGAAGTTGATGAGGCTTTGCACGCAGCCATCTACACATAGTTCTGCCAGGACTTTGGCCTGAGTTCTCGTGATCTGAGAAGAGAGTTCATCCTTCAATCATGAGGATGCTGCTTTTTCTGCTATTGTATAAAGCCTGAGATTGTCTTTGTTTGAAAAGAGTTTTGGTACTGTTGTTTCTCTTTTGAGTATACTATATCCTGGCATCATCCAAGTGTAGCACAGCATTTGCTTTCACTGTTAGAAAGCCAAAACTCTTGTAAAGATTTTAAATTATCTGATAATATTTAATCAGTTCATAGACTGTGCATGCTTGAACAGTAAGCACTCCTGAAGAGCTTGTACCTTTAAAAAAAAAAAAAAGTGAAGTACACTGATAATATTGCAGAGTGTAGAGAGGTTTAAAATTATTGGAGCACTTAATTTTTTCTATAATTGCTTCAATTTGAAGGGAACTAGGCAAAATACCAAGCTGAAAATGAGTTGCATTAATCGAAAAATTCATCAGTCAGAAAGTAGGATTTAAACCAAAACGCCCAATCAGAACAACAACAACAACAACAAAAGCAAAAACCCCCACAAAAAATGTTGCAGCTAAAGCCTTAAAGTGACGAGCCTCATATTCCTCTGTGTTGGCTGTTGACTTCAGAGAATATTAGAATAGTTCCGCGCATCCGTTTCACTGAAACAGCAGAGGAGCTCAGGTGGAGTGGAAGCAACTTGCTTGGAAAGAAAAGCAGTGCACAGGGAAACCTTGGCTCCTTGCAGTGCATCACAGTGGATAACAGTCAAATCTAGGATAGATCAGTTAAAGGTTAATATCTTTTTATAGTAAGCTGACAATAAGATAAAAAATTTAACACCGCTTTGGATACCTTATGGTGTGTAACGAGCATTTTGGGACAATGTAATTATGTTTCAAAATACTTTAATAGGCCTTATTAAAACCCATAAAAAGTTGTATCACTTGAAAGGTACCACACAAACCAAAGCAAAAATTAGGCATGTTGCTGCAGCTCAAGGCTCTTCTGAAATTTTCAAGTCAATGAGTTTACCATTCAAAGTCAGATTTGGCTAGTAGTCTGTTTTTCTGGTCTGACTTAAACCTGGCATAAGCAGTGATTATTACTAAACAAGGGAGAGCAAAAAAGAATTTATTTTTGAAAGAGGATGAAATACTAAGTGTGCATATTATATGTCACTGGAACTTAATAGGTCCTAACAAGTCTTGACCACATATGGTTTCAGGACAGCACAGGGTAGATTTTTATATACCATGTTCCACTGAGTTGTTGACACTGATACAAATAGACATCCAGCTTTCAGTATGTCATCTTTGAATCCGTGGGACAGCTCATGGCTTGGAATTTCATTATGGACTTGCCTTGTTTGGCCTTTCTTTGCTATCACGCAGAATATTTCATGATACTGTGCTTTGGTATGATGTGGACGTAACTGCTGTTATTTCCTATTCTGCCTTTTACTTTGCACCACGTAGAAGGTTGTAATATGCAGACATATAGCAAGTGAGTAGTGGCAAATGTCCAGGGGAAGGCTCTTAATGCCCTCTCTGTTCTGTGTGAATCCTGAGAGTGTTTTGTGTCCTGGTCACCACTGGTTGATGTGAAGGTGGCACAGTTCGCATTTTGTCTGAGATCCCTGTGTTGGCAGCTGAATTTACAATAATTTCCTTGGTTTGGATCCACACTTGGGTAGCTGCAGAAGTGCTGCTCATGCTGGTTGTTCCTAAACCACATGTGAAGAAAGGTCATGGGGAAGGTCTGCTGCTCCTGTTGATCTCTGTCATCTCTCACACAAAAATGTGTCTGGGCCAGAATGTGTCACCAGTTGGTAAGTGGAGTTCAAATTAAATTTTTTAGTAAATCCCAAGTGGAGAAAAGAAATGCTCTTCTATTTATTTAAAGTCTAATAATTTAATGACTGCTTCTAAAGGTTTGTACTCCTTCCATTCATATGGGAAGAAGTTGTGTTTTGTGTATGGCCCTGTTGGCAGGATGGGTCTGGACCAACAGCCCCTTTCCAAAATAGCAAATAGGGTTTGAGGGAAGGAAACCTTCATCCAAGTCCTTGAGTTTTTTAGCTGAGGAACAATAATCTGACATGCAGTAGGAGAACTGTTAATTGGCTCGAATGCAAAGTGATGTCTGCCTCAGAATATAAATATTGGGATAAAAATATTTGTAGCTTTGGCCTTCACACTTCTCCCACAGGGAGGTGCCAGGGGATGCCTGGTGTTGGTAGGAGGAACAGTGAGGCTGGACACAAGCAGCATGTGTGGGACTCAGAGCAACACATGAAGGGGACCTATCTTGGTTATTAAAACCAAGGGGCCTGGAAGAGTTCGGGCCTCCTCCTCCCAGATTCTTTTCTCCTCGTCCTTTTAGTCGTGTGAGGACTTGACCTGTGTGCCTCATGCAGAGCTCCCTGGGGATGGAGTAAGGCAATTAGGTTGGAGGAGGGTGGTGGTAGAGCCTGTGGGGAAAACAAATGCTCAATTTTTTGTCTCTACACAAGAACTTGTTGTGTTACAGGTGATGCCACTATGTTCAGATGAGCTCAATGTGGGTTCTTAGACCAAGGGCATGATTTGTGAGGCAAATTAAAGGAAAACACCTGTAGCTGTGAAAACAGTATGTGGTCAGGCCTATTATTACTTTCTAAATATTCTGCCTCATTTACTTAGACATGATAACAGATAATTAAAATTTTTGTAGCATTTCTCCAAAGGAAGGAATGAAGGATCAGATTTTTGAAGAAACTTGAAAGTTACTTCTGTCAGGGCTAGAAAATCTACCCTGGACCACCACTGACGTTGTGTCTGAGTTTCTATTGCACCTGGTTTGCTTTATCAGCCTCCTCACCCCACCAGCCCACACCTGATTGTGTGTTCTCTTGTGGTGGCCTTTTTCTGTGCTACATACACTTCAAGCTTTCCTCATTCTGATCTTTCAGCTGTGGCCCAGCCTGCTACAGATAGTATGCAACTATTTGTCTGAGCTAATACTGTGAGAAATTATTTTTGATACTTTTATATGCTTTTTTCCTCAGAAAATTATGCAATAATTACCAAACATTTCAAATTCTAGAGTACTTGATTACCACTTCAGATAACCCAATTGCGTGTCAGATTTTTACTTCTGATACTCTGCTTCCATTTGTTTCTTTCTCCCTCTTTTTTCATCCTTCTTCTTGCTGGTGGTAATATAAACCATCCTTGGGAGCACAGATATTTTGTGAGTTGCTGTGTTGGAAGTTAATACTTTAAATAGTTGCAGGTTTTGTTTTTTCCCCTTTTCTCACCTGCACTTAACCTATCTTCAGTGCAGAATGAAAAGAAGTGAGAGAAGTGACAGTGATGGCTGGCTATATTGCAATTACTCTGCGTTTTGATTAGCCTTAGGCTCAGTTTGCTTGGGCTTGAAATCCACTCATTAAGGTGGCTACAAACTCAGAGGAATGAAAACTCAACTATGTTTTTTGGAGGGAATTTGGTCTTGTCTTTTTGTATTGGAAACCAAATTCACACCATTAAGCAATGGTAATGGGAGAGGGGAGAAGTTGCTCTCTTTTGAAAGTGTGTGAATAATTTTAGATTTTTTTTTTAATTTTATTCTTTCACTACTCCATGTCTGGTAGTATTGAAAAGGATTGTTGTGCAATATGCTTATTTAAGTAATAAAAGCTGTTCTATTTCTCAGCGAATGTTACTTGCTTTTAAGAGCTACAAAGCTGGCCCATGTGATGTCTTACTGTCCCTCCTATAAAATATGTTTGAATACCTGCAAATGTTTCACAAGATCATACCTCTTCAGGAAAGAAATGTTTTGGTGGAATAGAGTAGTGAATCCCCAACATTTCAGTCATCAATCCTCTATTACCCTGCTTTAACATGTACAGTGCTTTCTGTTTCTTGGTTTTAGTCATCCATTTTTGTTGGCTTCTCAATGCTTACGGAATCACTGGATGTTGTAGGGACCTGTGGAGGATGCATGGCTCAACACCACACTAAAAACAAGGCCAGCTTCGAATTTAGATCCTATTTTAGAGTTAAACCAGATTGCTCAGGTCACCAATCATGCCAAGCACTGCTGAGGATTAGGCACCAAACAGATACAAGTAGGATTGTAGTTTTCCTCCACATAGTCCAGCCACATAAACTCCAGCACCCACACCTCAGATGGGCACCCTGAAGGAGAGGTCCTCAGTTTCCAGAGACACACTGGCACATTGCTCTCTGCTCCCTGTGAGGGATGTGACGACTCAAGGACCAAGGGCTTTGTGCACCTGGTCTCACAGTTCTCTGTGGTTGATAGGGAGTGGTACTGGGCTCTTCTGCAGTGTCTTTGTGGAGTCCATAGCTGAAATGGATGGTCTAACTTACTTTATTTTGAATGCAAATATGGATGTTTTCATCCACACATTCATTAATCTCTCCGAGTCCTGCCAAGCTCTTTTAGCTAGTGTCTCAATTAATTACATGTTACAGAGTGTCTGGATCTTTTTATAGTTCTTGAAGAAGTGTTTTAATTTTAAATGCATTGTATGCCCTTTAACTGTGTGTCTCCTGTTAAGAAAAGGGGTAAATATGAGCAAATGATCTCCGCACCATTTACCGTTTCACATTAATGCCCTCTATGAACTGCATTTTTTTCAGGATGTCATGTAAACTTATCCCACGCTTCTGAGTATGGGAATGAGAAGAGAGAATTTCTTTCCAATTTGTCCATTTTAAGATAGAATAATCAGAACTAGCACCACTGGCAAACATTGTTTTTAAAACAGGGTGCTCAGCCCACAAAGGATTTGATGGGAAGTCCTGCCAATTCTTTTATTTCAGCAAGGTACAATTCCTGTACAGGCGTCCTTTTTCCAGCCCTTTTCAATAAATGCTGAATGATTGTGGACTCCTTCAAAGTGCCTGTGAATGGTAGCTGGGAAGAACAAATGGTTCTCAATAGGCTTGAAGTTGTGCAGGGGGCTGAGTTTTTACTGGGCAGTTGTAAGGTATCTACAAAGTAATGAAGGTCATAATATACTTTGTTAACTACTAGTAGTCTTAGACTCAATGGAATAAAAGTGGAAGACTTGAAGTGCACCTCTATAACCACTTAAAAGTGGCACCAGAATGGGATGTCACAGTACTGAGTGGTCACACATCCCTTCTAGTGCTTGGCAGTTGTGTGAGGAGCCACAAGGGACTGATGTGGCAGCAAACTAATGTTTAATTAGGTTTTTAATGACACATCCTGTCACATAAGCATCGGCAACTGTCCTGATGGTGTAGCAGGAACACCAGGCTGAGGGGCAAGGGGAGAAAGAGAAAACTCTTTTAGCAGGTGCTGGATTTTGCGTTGGCTTCTGGCTGCCCTGCTTTGGTCACTGCTGGCTCTGCTTTGAACACGTTAGACCTGGGGCCTGCTGAGGTCCTGCTGAACCGGAATGTTATTATGATCCTATGGAAGTTATGGCGGACCTGCATTTCTTTTAAATACCTCACTCGGTTGGTTTGGGGTTTTCTTCCAACTGAAACATCTGAAGTAGCTGGAGGAGGGAATTGAGCAGTCAGATGATAAAAGCATGGATTCTATTTGTAGAATTTCTGTCGTGGAGATGGAAGCCACTCTGCATATGTGAACTGGCTTCCTCTATGCTACATCACTGTCTGTACTGCAGCTTAGTGGTATGTGAGGAATATACTGAGACTGTAGCTAGTGGTGGTGGTTGGAGCTGCCCAGCACAAGCTGTGATTGCCTGCTTTGCATTGATACATGAGGTAGAGACACTGGGGAAGCCCCACTGTGAGGCTTTATCTCAAATTGCACAGGTGTAGCTCTATCCACTTCGGGGCCAAACATGGACTGGTATTCTTTGTACAGCCGTGAAGTTGTTTGTCAAGCAGGTTATGGATAATCTAAAGTACAACTGTTAAAAAGCAAATGACAAGTGGATGGAAGAAAAGTCCCTCAGGGATATTGAATACAAAGAAGTAGATACATCCTTGAGGCTCTGTCTTGGAGCACTTGAGAGGTCTGTGGGCTCTAGGTTGCAAGGAACTGGGAAGATGGATATGTGGAAGAATCACTCTCTCTGACTCTCTTCTGCAGTTTCTCCCTATGTATGTTCCTAGTTATTGCCAGAGAAAGGAACGGATGGGCTGTTTTTTTTTTGTCTGTGTATGACCTTTTATACAACCCCTTGACATCCTTCTGAAATCTGCTTTATATGGTTGTGAGAATTGAGGAGTGTAGCTGAACTGGTGATGCTCTGCATGGTGAGAATTTGCTACTTGGAGTTGAAATAGCTTTGAACTACTTGATGACGTGTACTGCCATTTAAAAACAACAACCCAGCATACTAAATGCCATTGTTACCTTTTATTATTAGACTTATGGTTAAAGAACCAGCTGTCACTATAAAGCAAACTGAATCTTGACTGTTTAACTCAGAGCCCATTAAACTGAGTATCCTACACCAAGCTGCTTGCCGTTGTACTCAAGTGTGCTCAGGTATGAGTACTGTTCCTCTGAAACCTTAATAAAACCTAGGTGAGACTTTATAAACCTCTCCTACTGTGTAAAACTGATCCACAAAACCGACTGTGCAGCGAGGAAATACTGATAAGGGATTGGTGGTTACTTGCCATTTGTAAACAACAGGACGAAAAGAAACTAAACTAAATATGTTTTAAAATTCTCTTTTATGATCCCCATTTTGAAATAGCTCTTAGAGTATTTCTTAGGAATTAAGGGTTCAAATCTTGCAGTTAGGTTTTTCTGTGCATTCACAGGACTAAAATCAGCCAGGCTCCACAACAGCACAAGGGTTTGTCCCCCAGGATCCAGCTGCAAGCCTGGAAGCAGACTTTGTTTGTGTGTTGGTCTCAGTTGCCCTAGACTGGAGCCAGAGTTTCACCTCTGCTTAAGGGCAGAATTGTACTCTGACAGGCCAAAGAGCTGCTGGGCCATATGCTCATCCAGCAGGTTTCAAACATATAGTGCGAATAAAAATAGTGCCCCTAACTTTTCCTCGTGAAGTCTGGGCTTACACATTTTAAAGTTCATACACTGAAGCTGGTGACAAAGCCCTTCTTCTCTATGAGCAAGACTTGGTTTGAAGAGGCTTCATTAGGATGGTGTGTGCCTGGGAGCTGCTTTATGGGCTGTAGGATTTGCATAGCTTCATTTGTTTAATCTTGCAGACTAGTTATGGGCTTACATTCTTTTTCAATGTCTGTCTGGTTTGTTTTCTCAAAGTGATGGGCAGGCCTTTCCTAAACAACTTTGATCCTCTAATTGATCTGGTTTTGGAGCTCACATTGAATTCAATAGATGTTCTGAGCATGGAACAATTACAAGATCAGGACAATATCTATTTAAGTCCAGTCAAGTCCTGTAGAAGTGTCTTTTTTTTCCTCCTTTCCAGCTGGAAATCGATTTCATGCTTTTCAATCTCCCAGCATATTTATTAAACGAATATTTATTTATTTCATTGCTTTATTGTTTAATTTTTAACCCAATGTGGTTTTGGTCTGTAGAGGGAAGAGCAGAAAAGACTTGGATTTTTCCCCTGCTCTTTTTCAAGAGACAACGTTGTTGTGCACCTTGGGACAACAGTGACTAACAACTCTCTATAACAGGAGTGGGAGTAATGGCTGGGGTAGCAAAGACGAAGAATTTTGAAAAGCAATATTCTTCAGTGTTGGGAAGGTAACAAAAGGACAGAACAACGCACAGTAGAAAAGCCATCATGAAGGGGATGGGCAGAATTCTGGTTTTACGTTGATGTCAAGGCTTTGGATTTGTTTTCTTTCCATTCTGACAAATTTTATTAAGTTTAATTCAGATTATTATTATTGCTTACTTTAAGACATGCAATTTTATTAGGTGTGATTTTAATGATGCACAACTGTAAATGGCTAGATTTTAAAGACTTAGCTCTCTTTCTCTTTTTATTTGAAACCTTTTGTAAAATGAATTCTTAATGAAGAATTATTTTTTACTGTTATTACTCAGAGGCAGGCTGTGCTACTAAAATACAGACTGGGTAGCACCGTGCTCTGCTGTTTAGCCCTGTTAAATGCTGCAAGGCTGCTTACAAAGGAGGGTGGGTGCTCTTGAAAGTATTTCATCTACCATTCAAAAGTCCTTGCCAGTACTTGACTTCCCTGTGTCTGCAGTCAGTGTTGAAACCTCCATTGACATCCATGGCAGCAAAACTAAGTCAGCTGTGACTGCTTGGGATAACATCATCCTAGAATTTGCTTTCTGCTCCCTAATTAATTAAAAAGACATTCCGCCCTCATTAATTATGGCAAAAGTATGTTTTGAAAATAGGAATGATTTAAAAATTTATATATGGCTGAAAGAGATACATAAGGGGTATTAATGCTGGACTCTATCCTCATTTTCTTTTGAAGATAAGAGTTCTGTGTGATGGGGTGCTAATGTAAAGCACAGTCCTCCCCTTCCCTTTTCTCTTCCCTGTATGTAAAGCAGCAAAATTGGCCAATACGATTTAAAATCAGCATCCTTCAGGCAAATCTTTCTTCCATTGGTTTTTCAGCAGATGCTCAGTCAATATGTCCAGGTAGCCAGTAATTTGGTCTCTTTCAGACCTAAATCATATGTAGTGACTGCTTGTGGAGAGAGCCTGCATAGCTCACATTTATTTCATCTCTGTTGCCTTTCATTTTTTTTTTTATTTTATTTTTTCATTTCTACCAGCCATGTCTGATAGTAAGATCCCACTGTAGATAGTGCTGGAAGTCTGGAAGGTCTATAGAAATGTCTTTCCAGAGCTGTTAAAGGCAGATTAGATGTCCATTTCAGCAAAGAAATAGTCCGAACACTGGACTCGTCCCTCTGGTTGTTCTTATCTAGATATTTTTTTTTCAGAAGTTTTTTTGAACAGTTCTCAAAGGCTGTTTCTGGGCTTGTTTTGCAGTAGGGGATGTGGTTTAAAAGCACTCACACTTTCTGTCTGCCTTTATGGAATTTAATACTCAAGTTGTCATTTACCTCAGAGGCAGATGAACTTTGCTGCGGGCTGAATGCCTGGAAATCCCCAGCCTAGGAAGTCTAGTGATGAGCCCCGTATGCAATCTATCACTGCCACAGTAGAGGTTAGTCTCAAATATAAGCAGTGAGTACAACAGCTGCCAGACTGCTGCTCAAAAGATGCAGGTTCCCAAATAAACAACTTATTCCTTCACCATTTCCTCTTCCATTATGCACAGGGAGGAGTTTTCTGTTTTCTTTTATGTGTCTTCATTTGTTTTTGCCAAGTGCACTTAGCAGAAGAGAGAGTACCCTTGCTTGCCTTCGCTGGGTATGAGCATTCTGAAAAATGAACACAAAATGTATTTGGACCCTGGTTCACGTCCGGAGGTTGGAATTTCAAATAATCGTAATTGAAAATCTTGCTTACATTTTGAATTAAGTTTACCTTCTTCCCCATGTCATTTTTTGATTTGAAATTGTTAGACTGACATGTTCCTTGAAAATTTTTCTGCCACTGGGAAAAGGAAATGTTTTCAATATTTATATCTAATTGAAGACTGGCTTATCCTTTTTCTTTCCTTTTTTAACCTCTCCAAACATGTACTTTTCAGATTCCTTCTTAGCTGTCTCAATTTCCCCTATGCCCTTTCTGGTTGACTTTATTAATGTGGTACATTCCTTTTATGGAGTTCTACATTTTTCATTTTTTGTCCTTCAGTGGATTATTCAGATGGGATTCTTGGCTGCCAACATCTCTCTCACTCTGGGTACCAGTGTGTGCTATCCTCTCTTTCATGGGAAACTGGGCTTGTGTCCTTCTTCCTCTCAGGTGTCAACGCAGAGAATCAAGGTAAAAAGTTGTCCTTTGCCATAACCAGGGCTGCTGATGGAACTGTGCCAGAGGAGATTTTTATGTATGTTGTGGCACATGATAGGGATGAGCATTTGTTTGAATTTCTCAGCTGAGTGGTTGCGTTCCTGGGATTCTATACTTGTTGTCTGCTTCAGGTTCTCAAAAGTTTTGTCTGCAGTGGTGCTTCTGTATGCACTTCATACCTTTAAGGAGAGTTAAAGTACTCAAATTATCAGGTTGATCAACACTTGCTTTAAAATTTTAATGGGAAGAACATGTCCTTTTAATCTAATCGAACAATGGGTAATGTTCCTGATTATGAAACTGGAAACCAGGCTACCAGCAAAAAGGGTGGAACAATAAAATAAACCTGTGAATTATTTGCAGCCTTCCAGTACCTGGAAAGAGCCTACAAAAATTTTCAAGACAGACTGTTTACAAGGGCCTGAAGTGACAGGACAAGAGAGAATGGCTTCAAGCTGGAAGAAAGTGGGTATAGATTAAATATTAGGAAAAAATTCTTTCTTGTGAGAAATTTTTTTTCCACCACTGTGAAGCACTGTCACAGGTTGCCCAGAGAAGCTGTGGATGCCCCATCCCTGGTAGTGTTCAAGGCCAAGTTGGATGGAGACCTGGGCAACCAGGTCTAGTGGAATGTGTCCATGTCTATTGAGGAGGGGTTAGAACTACTTGATCTTTAAGGTCCCTTCCAACCTGGGCCATTCTGTGATTTTGTGATTATATTAACAACTTCCTCTTTTGTTTCAATATGCCAACAGAAGTTCAGATTGGACATTAGGGAAAGGTTCTTTACTTCAAGGGTGGTCAGTCCATGGAACAGGTTCTCCAGGGAAGTAGTCATGGTAGTCTGCCAGAGTCCAAGGGTCGTCTGTACAACACTTTTAGTCGTATGGTTCAGTGTAAGGTAGTCCTGCAAGGAGCAGGGAGTTGTACTCAGTGACCCTTGCAATCCCTTCCAACTGGGATATTCTGTGATTCTATTAATAGTTCCCAAGGTGATATGAGGACTGACAGCCTAACCTCTACCTACACCTCTAACCCTGAAAAGTTCTCTTGTACCGCATCTTTGCTCTGCCTTCACATCAGATGGGATCACCTTTCACTGCTCTTTCTGCAGAGGGCTCTGCATGGATCATGCTGCTGTTCAGTGCAGACAAAGTGAGTGGGATCTCTGCTTTCCCTGTCCTGCAGGCTGCTTTGAGTGCTGCTTTGAGTTTATGGTCCCTCTGTGGTCTTTAACCGGCACACTGATCCCAGCTGGAAGAGTTTACTTGCTGTTTACAGCATGTTCCGGAAGAAGTGTTCTTTGCACATACATGTTAGATTTTCACAGGGATCATGCTTCCTAATAAGATACAAATTATAGACTTGTTACTCACAGTGTTTTGCCCCTCTGCCTTTCTTCAACCTATTCTCCTTTCGTGTCTTTTTTTCCTTTCTTTTCATTGCTATCATGTGTCAACTGTATATGGTAGCTGTTGCTGTCTATAATGCATTGTTTCAAAGCAATTAACTTGTTAGGGAGAGTAGGATAAAGGGGATTAAACAAATTCCCAGTATATGGCCACTTGCTTGGTCAAGTCAGTGCAGTCCTACCAGTATCCTACCAGGCCACACAAAATAACACAGCAGCAGAGTCTACCTTGCCTCAGGGAAGTGCTTGCAAGTAAAGCCAGTCAGTATGAAATATTCCTGATGGTTTTTTTTATGTTTTAGTTAAAGTAATAGGCCAAGAGTGGAAACCTAATTCTGTGTTGTAAACATTCTTCATGGCAATATCAATTATGTGTCATTCTTTCTAATCCAGTCACGAGCATTTTTCCTCTTTCAATGCAGTATGATTCACTACAATGGACAGAGAAACCAAAAACATATTTGAAATTGTAGAATCATCACTGAAGTTTGGAGGTACTGCTTTATTTTATGGTTTTACTCCCCACCCCTCCCCTGAGATTATTCTGTTTTGTGTCTTTGTCTCTCTCTCTTACAGGTTTACTTTTACACTTAAGTAAATTGTTATTCTGCTCTGCCTACTTTAAGCTTTACAGGAAAACTTACCTTGGGTTTTCAATACATTGAAATGACTTATTCCTAATCTAATGGCAATTTGTTTAATTTTATGTCCAGTTTAGAGCTTTGAACTTCTTGTAAAACACCACATAAAGTACTGGGTGTTCTTGTACTTCCTAATTCTGTCTGGCATTTACAGCAATTCTTTCACTATCTGTGAGGGTATGGCTCCTGTCTCTGCCAAGGTGGACTTAGGGTCTGATCTACTCCATGGTTATGAATAGGAGTCTGTCCATGGGCTTCAGTGGGAGTTGATTCAGACTCTTTATTGCTTCACCTTTACAAACTGAATTCCAGGCTCTCCTCCATGGTAAAAATCTTGGCACTATTGCAGTGAATGGGATATTTGCTGTGGAATTCAAAGGAGACAGGATTTCAGCTAGAATATTTAACATCTCACAATTCAAAATAACTCATTTTCAGTCCTTGGATTTGACCTGAACGTTCTGCTTTGAAACAAACACAGGAGATGAGGGTGAAATAAAATTTTCATATTGAAGCTTGATTAAGGCCAGAGTTACTCTTAGATACTTGGTGTTAACTACAGCTGTGGAGGACAAAATTTACTAAAGTCTGTAATTTGCCTATTAAAGGAAATTCTGTGACATGTCTGAGTCAAGGGGATACCACCCACGTGATAACTCTGACTTTAAATATTGTCATGTGTCAGTTCTTGCTTTTGACTAATAAAAGTACATATACTCAGTGCAAAAAGGAAACAAACAGTGTGGTTAAATCTAATTGTAGGTCTGTTTATTTATATGAATATATGTATTTTATGGGACAATATTTCATACACTTGTGAGCCAGCCAATGAACCCTGAGAAGTCTAATGGTGATTGTTCTTGTAGAGTCTTTACAAGGAGATTCTCCATCTGTAAGCCGAGTATTTCTCTTGCAACATTAATGCCAACAATCAAGTGCAAACTCAAATCTCACACTCTTATCTATAGCACCCCCTTTTTTTTCCTTTTTTTTTCTTTTTCTTCTTTTTTTTTTTTTATTGTATGGCTAGTATTAGATATACCTTCAAAGGTAACCTGTTAGGTAGCCAGGTAACTGGTTTCTCTTGGATCCTCACATCAATTAAAATAAATATTGAATTTTATTGGAACCATAAACGGGATCTACAATCTTGTCTGAATTTTTGCTATATTTTTCTCTAAAAGTCTTACCAACCAACTGGAAAAGAAAAGAGGTATCTAGGAAACTCATAAATGTAGTTCATGTGTCTGATATAGAAAGTCACTCCTAAGATGGATAAAAATATGTATTAGAAGATATGCCTGTGCATATTTTTATTTATTGCATTAGTCTACACATACAAAAGTCTCCACTTAGAATTTCAGCAAGGCCAACACTGCTCTATATTTCATAATGTTTTAATTTTTAATTTTTTTTTAAATCCTTTTCACAATTACTGAGTAACTAAACTCTTAAACTGTTTTTGTCTGCCCCAAGGGTTTTTTCTCTTCCTCTATGTGTTGAAGGGAAATCTGAGCCTAAGAACACTAAAGTGGAAAAACATGTCTCATCTACTTGTCACGGCATCTATACTTTGCCATTTTTTTGCCACCCAAATGTGACAGGGCAGCACATAAATGTGTGAAGTCTGTCACAAATGGCAGCCAGAGCTGGGAATTCAGGAAAATGAGCTTTGCCTTTTTGAGGCTTTTGCATTTAAATCCTGCAAAGTGCTGAGTGCCTTCTGAAAGGTTATGCTAAGCCTGCTCAGCGTTAGTTCATGGGAGGTGTTCACCTTGCGGGATTCAGCCTGGAAAAGACGTATCTCCTAGTTGGAGCCCTGTGGGGGATGTGTGGGGTAGGCGAACATGACATGTTGCCTGTACTCTCATAAGTCTCATGTATGTGATGTATCGTACATCAGAAGTCCCAGGTGTGGCTCAGAAGCGTGGGAATGATGGTTGTAGAGACAGGAAATCTCTCTTCACCCACAGAGGAGAGTGGCAGCCGTGCAGGCAGCACTGGTGCAGCTCACCCAGTGCAGCAGGATTGTTTCCTTGGAAGTGTAAAGGTGTTTACAGTTCCACGGTGTCAGAATTCCTTCTTCTGAAGTGCTGCTTAGTGTCTGTCTGTGTCCCACATCTGCAGGTGCTCACAATATGCTCAGATTAGAGCTGAGGATAATGTGACAACAAGGAGCAGGAGGATGAGGCCACCACATGGATCTTACACTAACACTTCAGAGAGAGCATCTGTGCAGTAGTAAAGATGGGCTGGTTTTTTTAGATTAATAATGTGAGGCTCCAGATGTTTTGCCAGTCTGCAACCATTCAGAGCCTTCATATTCAAATGCCTCTGTATGTGTGTCTGTACCTCTGTGTGTCTGTCATACATGGGTGTGTTTTATTCTTCCATTGGCAGCACCTTAGCAATCCTGATCCCCTCTCTGGTACAGCCAGACACTTCTGGGAGAAGCAGCTAGAGGTGACCCTGAGAGGCTCTGTTTAGGCACAAAAACATCATCATCCTAGGGGTTTGAAAGAGGAACTGACCATATCACCATGTCCTACCTTCCAGAGCACAAGGCAGCATGTGCTCATTTTCTTCCAGGAGGCAGGGGTAGATCTGATACCTTGCCCTCCCTTTTCTCACTCTTAAAAACGCACTGCCTCTCACTTGGTTGGAGGGTGGTTTGGGAACCAGTCACATCAGCAAGCAGCTTGTCTTGGGTGTCTGGCAGAATGGGCAGAGCAAGACATGAGCAGCATGAGGTGTGGAGTGGGCATGTTAACTTTGCAGTCTGTGCTGTCTTCTGTGGTGAGGTATTTCATGTGAAAGGGAGTGGAGGTTAGAGGGAGAAGGGAGGGGGAGAGAGTGAAATGCAAACATCACCACTATCCTCAGTAAGAGATTTAGATCTCTGTGTTGGCATAAAAAGGTCATTTTGGGCCTGAGGGTTTTGACATTGTTCCTTTAAGTTAGACCCACAACATAAACTATTTTCAACACTTGCCATGAAGAACAAATGACCTTTAGTAACTTGCCCAGAAGACAAATGGTACGTTAACACAATAAATATACTTTGCTAGTATCGTGTTTCTTGCTTTAATTTTCAATTAGAAACGTTACCTTTCCCTCTCCCTTTTACATAAAGGACTGCACTTTCATACTTTGATTTTATAACAGAGATTTCCTTGCCCTCTCTGGGGTTGGAAATATTCACTGATAATTACTGGCTATACAGTAAATTTCTTTCTGTTCAGGGATAGCATTTTGTGCTCATCTGCTCAAAGTGGGCTGGATGGAGGGTATCTATGATGGAAGGAGGGGATAGTTAGCGAGTGTCACCAGACACATCTGCTGCAAAAGCAGAGGAGAGGAAGTCAACAGGGCAAACAGAGCCAGTGCTGGTGAGTATATCTGTTGTTTGACTGAGCTTTGTTAGTGCATAAAGTCAGAAATGAGACTGCAAATTAAAGGTGAAATTATTTCAATTTACATCAGTGAAGGCAGGAGGTGTTGACTTCTGCCTGGGGGAAATGAAGGGCCGTCACTCTTTCCCATGCTTATCTTTATTCCAGTGAAGGTTTCCAGACTGGGTTGTTACATAGCTTGCTGCCAAAGCACAAACTCGTTGGAGGACCTGAAAGTGCATCCCTGATTGTGTGAGTGTGGGAACACCAGGGGTTCTGCTGGGGAGGTTCAAGTCATGGCTTGGCCAGCTGCCCATCTCAGCCCTGTGCTCAGGCAATGTGGTGGAAGAAAAGGAAGTCTGTGGGGTGCTGGTGTGGCAGGGAAGGACACCTGAGGCAGGAGAGGAGGAAAATTATGTACAGGGATGCAGCAGCTCTCCTCCACATAGCACTGTGGCTTCCCTAAAAAGAAGTGGAGAAAGGAAGTGGGCATTGTGAGGTGCTTCCAGAGAGCTGGGTAAACTTTTGTCAAGGGGATGATGGAAAAGATGTCACTGTCACACAAGCAATAAAGGCCTGGAAGAAGGGAGAGGGTGTTGGTGGTAGGAAGATAGCAGATCAAGAGATGGCACAGCAACAAGAAAATATTTAGAAAAAGGATTTGTCATCCGTTGGAGTCATAAATACAGTTCCCTTAACATTATTAGTGTTTGGAAGGTAGGAAGATCTAATGCATAATGCAAGGCTCATTTGACATTCCTTAAATGTTGGTTAATTATTTCTAGGGCTGATATAGTGCTCTTCATCCCAAAGGGATCCAGAACACTTTACACAAAAGGAAATTTTTCAATTTGCTGATTGGTTTGAGGATTACAGTTATTTCACATCAAATAAAAACATTTTGGAGAAGGGTGTTTCTTTTTTTCTTTTTTTTTTTTTTTTCTGGATGAGGGGAAGATCTTCTGTTTCTGCCGAACACAAGTTATTTTACAGAACTCAAAAGGAAGGCTTTCTTTTGAGTTTAGGATTGTAACTACTTTGGAGCCTCACCGAGGGTGTGCTTAAGTAAAGAATATTTAAGCAAAGCCTCTGGAAATGAAAAATTTGAATACTTTAAGTAGAAATAGCCATTATACATCTCCAGAAATGTTTGTTTCTTCTTTTACATCTGACTGCCAACTGAGTCTGGTCTTATTTTATACATAAATTAATCATATGATTTTTTTTTATCAGCTGTAACAGTCTTTTTTTCCCTAGCTATATGTTTATGCCCTTTTATGATCATTGAAGTGGGACTTAAATAGAACTGGAGAAGTGTGTTGCTCTGAGGCAGTTTTATTAGGGAAAAGCTGAGAAGGAGAAGGAGCTTAAAGTGAAAGGAAGCAAAGGATGAATGAACTGAAAATGAGGGAAAACTGGAAAGAGTTGGACAGTATGAGTAATGGTGATAGCTACTCCCCAGAGTAAAAATATGAGTGAGGAAATAAGGATTAGGGATATGAGAATGAAAAGGGGAGTTGAGAGGAAAAAAAAAAGCTGACTAAAAAGGCAAAAATAAGACACTCCACCTTTAGTGAATGCTTTATTTCTCCATTTTCCTGAGAAATGCCATATATTTCTAAATTTGGAAAGGAGGATAGGATGGTTATTATACGAATTACTGATGTTTCTGACTGCTTACAATTTTGTAGTTAACCTGAGAAAAAAGGAAAACAGAACAATGGAAAAGTTAGCAGAACTTAATAAAGTACTTTTGAAAAACAAGACCTTAATAATGCATCAACTTTCAGGTCATTGTACTTCTAAAGGGGCAGCATGAGACCTGTATTCCTTAAATTTCATGTGAGTGTTACAGGCATAATCCTTCACTTACAGGTCATCGACATTTTTTTTTCTTTTAATGGAAACTGATATTTCTGTGCAATCAGGTGGCTCCAGAATTCAAGGACTCAAGAAAGAGACTCAATCTTGGTACACTTGTGTTAAGAAATCACAGAGGCTGGGTGTGCTTTTTTCTGCTGGTCTTTAGCCCCAGGAGGGAATTCACCCTTGAAAAGATTTTTTGAGTGATTTTTCTTTAGACATTGAAACTGTGTGTGCCTGATTCCCATCTTAAGGAGTGTTTATTAGTAGACAAGACTACTGAAAACTCAAAATTCCTTCTATCAATTCCTCAATCTCATTAAACAAAAATAAAAAAGGAAACTCAAAATGAATCAGTTAAAATGAGATACTCCTGTGGCTGGCCCTTCCAGAACTGTTTCTTTTTTTCTTGCTCATCTCTTTCAATTGTTCATCCTTTTCTAGAACAACACTGGGAGCCTGGAGGATGTGTTTGACTAGCAGACTCAGTCAAGCACTTGCTGTGTGAGAAGGGGAAAGGAGAAAAAAGACAAAAGACCTGGGTCAGCAAAACAAACAGGGAAATGACACCAACATGGTGGTGAGACGGAGGATTTCTGCTTCACTGGTGATTTCTAACTTTTCTTTTTAGGTGGCTTTTAGATGTGGATTTTCAAATGAGCTCTTTGAAGTAGAGAAAAGGTTATGCAAATTTTTTTACAAGAAAAAAATATGAGGGAAAATTAAAATGATTCTTACTCTCACTCCCCTCCACAATCCCTCTCTCTTTCCCCACAATGGTGTGTACAGAGAGGGAGGTGGTTATTGATTGGAATGTCCATGGCCCAACTACACTGAAACTACAGGGAAGCCACACTGAAGTTACCTGCGCAGGGAACACTGTTTCAGTGCTCTTACTAGGACCCTCCTAACTACGTTAGATCAGTGCTACAATGTTGGTCTGTTGTTGTATAATGGCATACTGGGTCATGATCCCTGTCCCATGTTGGTGAGTCAGTGGGTATTTTGTTACTTAGTGACATTGGGAGTTGTGTCAGATACTTCACAGCTTATTCTATGGTTCTGTTCTTGCTCAGACAGCACAAAACATAGAAATGGTTGTGAGCCTGTTCATGGTCTCCGTATCATGAATTCTTGTTCTTAGAAACTGGTTTTTTATACTACACACATTATTTTTGCATTTTAATGTCTTCATTAAGTTCAGCTCTCCATCTCTGTTGTTTAACTTCAAAATCTGAAATTCCTGCTTTTCTTATAGACCATTATTGAGTTAGTTTGAGCTGTCAATTTTAGATGGTAATGATGATAACTGAAATAAAAACAGTATTAATTTTCGTTTATGAAAAGTTTGTGGTAGTTTGAAGCAGATCTTACATTTGCATATTAGAAGTAATTTTCTTCAGGTATAAGAAATTAAGAAACTTTGGGCGCAATTATAATGTAAACATTTATAAATTTGATTTATAGATATAAATGCAGGAAAAAAAAAAAGATATGTCTGGTTTAGTTCATCATCTTGGAAAAAGAGTATCTCTTTGATGTACCATAGAAGATGGCAGGTTGGCAGCTTCACTTCTGAACCAACCTAGAGCAATGGGATTCACCGAAGTCAAAACTGAAGTAAGCTGATGCAAGCCAGAGCACAGCCAGTGGAAGAATATCTCTAAAACACAGCAGAGATAGTAAGAAATATCTATGGGGGTAGGTGTGCTTTTATTCTTGGTTGTCTTGTCCCCCTCTCGTGCCTTTTGCCACCAGAAGCCATGTAACTGCTTTGCTGTGGCACTGTGCCCTGCACCGTGGCTGTGCTCACCGTCAGCATTGCTGTGAGTGGGAGATGGTGTCCATGCCTACATTTTCTTATTTAAAGTCTTAAGTACCTTCTTTAATGAGACTGAGAAGTTTAAGTAGTTTATCTTCATTTTCACCTTCTAAAATGGCTACAAAAGGTGGGAACCAAGAGCACTGTATGGGAACCAGCAAGGGTAGTTGGAGCCCATCATCTCCCCTGAGCTTCAGGGGTTCACCATGTCATTTGGCGTACTGGGAGTAAGCCAGGGTTTGGGGAGAGCAGCAGCAAGAGGTTAAGTTGGAAGCTTGTAGGTCAACTGGAGACTTAGGTTAGTTGAGAGACTTTGTGGGTGTTTCTTGGTGATGGGAAGAAGGCCAAAGTTGGTGGTATGTGTTTAGTAGAAATACTGGAAGTGTGTTAAAATTTTGAGTTTGTGGAAAGGGATGCCAGTGACAGGTAAGAATATCCAATGGGAACACTGTAGCTCTATTCTCCAGCATGAATTGGCCTTCTGAAGAAGATGGGAAAAATCCATTCCCCACAGACCAAAGCTGGTTGTGCAAACAGAGAAGAATAAAACAGAATGAGGGTAGAAAATGGGAGCGCCACCTTGACTGTAAAGGTTTGAAAGTGAGACTGCTCTTCTGAGAGGAAGTCATTCAAAATGTTAATCAGCCTAATATGTTTCCCAAGTTCTGTATTTTGCATAACTTCAGGAGAAAAGTATATTTCTTTTTTTTTTTTAATGTCAAAATTGGAAATAAATAACATGTCAGTAATATCTACTTAGTGTCGTTGTCTAAAGTGTAAGTGTGGTGTAGTCGACAATAGCATGGAGATAAAGAGTGAGAACCCAAAAAAGACAGAAATGTAGGGCAGGAACTGCACAGCCTTCAGAGTGACCTTTCAGTGTAAAGAGACTGTCATCTCAGGGAGTGTGTACCAGTTTAAGTAGAGTCAGAGTAGAAAATCCATAGTGTCAAAATTAACTGTTGTTCTAATGTAGAATTTTATTACATTTTTGTTTTGAGCAGTCATTACCCAAAGAGAATTAAGATACTAGTTCAGCAAACATTTCAAGTTCCTCTGAAATGGAGTACTAATTGACAGGAAGCTCAACATGAGCCAACAGTGTGCCCAGGTGGCCAAGAAGGCCAGTGGGATCCTGGCCTGTATCAAAAATAGCGTGGCCAGCAGGACCAGGACAGTGATCCTTCCCCTGGACTCTGCGCTGGTGAGGCCACCCCTTGAGTGTTGTGTTCAGTTCTGGGCCCCTCAGTTCAGGAAGGATATCGAGGTGCTGGAGCGGGGCCAGAGAAGAGCAACAAGGCTGGAGAAGGGAGTGGAGCACAAGTGCTGTGGGGAGAGGCTGAGGGAGCTGGGGGTGTTTAGCCTGGAGAAGAGGAGACTGAGAGGTGACCTCAGCACTGTCTAGAACTACCTGAAGGGAAGTTGTAGCCAGGCAGGGGTTGGTCTCTTCTCCCAGGCACTCAGCAATAGGACAAGGGGGCACGGGCTCAAGCTCTGCCAGGGGAAACTGAAGTTTGAGATCAGAAAAAAATTCTTTCCAGAGAGAGTGCTCAGGCATTGGAATGGGCTGCCCAGAGAGGGAGTGGATTTCCCATCCCTGGAGATTTTTAAACGCAGATTGGACATGGCACTGAGTGCCATGATCTAGTAAATGGATTGGAGTTGGCCCAAGGGTTGGACTTGATGATCTTGGAGGTCTTTTCCAACCCAATCAATTCTATGATTCTATTCTATGAGTTTCCTTTTTCCCCTCCAGATTTGTTTCCAAATTCATTCTCCTGTTCATCTAATTCTCCCTAGTGTGTTAATTATTAAGTTGTATGGTAAGTTTTCATTGATGACTTCTTTAGCTTTAATTTTTTTCCTTTTGCTTGATTTTCTACACAGAGAAGTTGGCTGGTGTGTCTCTTCAGCCCTGCTAGGCAAAAGGCCATCGTTGTCAATATTACAGGAAGATTAAACACACACAGAAACTGGGCTGCTCTTGTGCAGGTAAAAAGGAGTCTTACACATGATCTGGTGCTGTGAACTAACAGCTGCTTTTCCTGAAAAAGCATCTTCCCCCACAAAAACTTTATTAACAGTTGTTGAGCTTCATCAGTGGGAGTAGTGGTAGGAGGAGGCCAAGTGTAAACAAGGCACAGGTGGCTGTATGGGGATTTTATCACAAGGGCAGCTGGACGCGTTCCAAACAAAGAGCTATACAGCTATACATATATATATGTATATATGATATAAATGATTATTTTATAAACATGTTATGAAATTGCTTATATATATTTCTACTACTGGGGGAACAGGCCTCATTTTAATAGTAGCGGAAAACGATATGGAAAATGAGTTAGTGCTGCATGGGGGAGCAGTGGCTTCCCATCCTCTCCATGTGTCCCTGCAGACTTCTCTTTGCCTCAGTTTCCCCGCTGATGAGGTCAGAGTATTCGTTACAGAAGTACAGGGTGATGCTCGCAGGTAGTTAATATTTTTGAACTTGAAATGTCCCAAACTGATGAAAGTAGTAAGGTTTTTTGCTGTTCACCATTTAGCACAAAATTGAAATACTGAGAGGCTAAAGCTCACTCAACCAACTAGCCTCAAGCCCCTGACTACAGAGGAAATCTATTACTCATTTCCTGCCTTTACTTAAAATAAAGAACACCCTCCTGCCCAGTACTGTGTCTAAGAAGACACATCATCATTACTTTTTTTGCCAGATTAAGAAAAGTGACAGGGGTTTCCCCTGAGTGTTTGATGCTTTTCTGCTGGTAGTCCCAGAATAGCTGTGCATAATTTGCACCGAAACGGAAAATGGACAGCTCTGCGCTGGGCTCACACGTGCCTCTTGCTTTACCCTTACTGGAAACATTTGTCCCTGTTTCAAGAAATAACTAAGGGGCACGGTAGGAGAATACCACTGGTCTTAAATCCAGAAGAAGTTGTCATTAAGTAACGGAAGAGAAGCTGCCTCTTTTCAAAAAAGAACTAGAGGAGATGGCACTGGAATGGCCCAGGTACAAATTCCCTCTGACTCCTTAGCCATTCTATGATTCTGTGATTCATACATAACCTTATCTTCTGACATGCTGAAGGCATACGTGCGTTTGATACTTGTGGGGTTGTGAATGGGGATGTGGCATCTCACTGGTGGGGTTAGGTGAGAAGTCCTGAGGAAAGTGCCATTTTTCTGGTCTGGGGACACTTGTACCTATAGCACTGTGGGGGGATATGCATCTAGTGCTTGTAGAAATTATGCTGGTTTGAAGATGGTTATGTGAAGAAAGCCATGTCTGTACTTCTATGGAAGGGACAAATACAAGAGTGGATATAGTAGAATGGATCTTTGCAGCTTTAACTATATCAGTACAGATAAATTGGTACAATATTTATATGCTGATGACATAAGAATCTTGTCAGCATGTGCAATTAAATTACAAATTGAAGGTGTTCAGCTCACCTTGGCTGATACTTGCAGTTCTGAGGTTTGGCATCTTTGGAACAAATCTGGCAGCTGCAGTGAAGCTACATTTGAAAACAAGGTTTTCACGTGTGGAGATTTCAGCACCCCAAGTAGGCAGTCAGATGTCTCAGTGCGAGCACACAGGAATAGAGAGGACTTGAAAATCTGTGCCTTGTTTAAGTGACTGCGAGGACCCCTCCATCAACATTGTTTAAAATACAGAGCACCGAAACTCTGAGCCCAATGTCAGGTTTTGCAGTTATCTAAAATTTGTTGTGGAACTACTAGAACTTTGCAGTGGGGATCAAACGTCACAGAAATGCATCACTGATGCTGGAGATCAGAACACGCCTTCTAATAGTACTCCACTGAACACAGGGCCCTTCCAAGAACCTGCTGACACAAACAAATATAGTCATTATTTGATATAAGTGGAGAACCTTTAAAATTCATTCAAAACTTGCAGTATTCTCCAAGGAGGTGTTACTTCTATATTGTCGTGTTAATATACGACAACAGGCCATCATTTAGTGAATTGTAAGAAGTCGAGTATATCACCATTAGTTATCGTCATGCTGACAACTTCAACATAATTTTCTAATAATTGAAATTAAAAAAGCCCAAACCCATAGCCAGCTTAAATAATCTCAAAATCATAATAAAATCATATTAATTCCGCAGACTTGAGTGAAGCTCCAGTGCCATTTAGTAACAGCTCATCTCATGCCATCATATGGTGATGTGTGGTTTGTATTTTAAGAGAAGTAACGTGGTGATCCTACACTTACACAGCATTTACAAGCTGCAGCAGTGTTTAGTAGTACCTGTGACATCTGATGCTGTAGCGTCCAAATAACTCAACAGTATTGGAAAAAATCCCAAAGTGTCCACCTGCAGCAGTACCACTCTGCAGGAGAAAGGTGGCTTTGCAGGGTAGCCGTTGACATTTGAGGTCACTGAGCAGACACAGGCCATGCATGCCCTTTCTGCCTGCCAGGCACTGAGCCAGAGGTGTGCACACAGAGCAGAGCCCCAGCTGTGGAGGTCTGTGTTGTTGAATGTGAGGCTTTCCTGGGGGATCCCATTCCTGGCTGCAGAGTTGTGTGCGGCTTCCTGGAGACGGAGAGCCTATGGCCCGGTGCTTTGAAGGTGGGAGGTATGGGCTGGTGATCAGGGAGCATAAGGATGGAGACAGATGTGCATCTTGTCTTGACCACATAAAGCTTAACATTCTCCTCTGGGCTAAAATACCCTCACAGAAGCATACCATGACGTCTGTTTTCTGTACCTAATTTGCATTTTTTTGTTTGTCTTTGGATGAGTGATAAGAAGTTACCATCCAAGTAAATAAATAAGTACAGGAAAAAAATAAACAAGTACAATGAGAAAGAGAAGTCAGAAGAAAGCTCTTTAGCTCTTAATTAGTATTTTAAATGAAAAGAGGAAAAAGATGCTCTTTTCACAAACTGCACATTTTAATATTGTCTACAGTAACTAGTGCTTGTAAGCATACAGGGTCTGGTGTCAGTAATTCCAGAGCTGAGTCTTTGGCTACATGAGCAATACAGCCTCTCCCACTCAGAAAAATACACCCATACATACACATATATATATGTTCATACATAAGGCCCAGCACTGCATATTATACTTTCTGAATGTCAACTGCATGAGTGTAACACCTTTGCTTCAATTCTTCTCTCTTGCAGAAGCACCACTGAAATTACTAAAATGTGAGTTTTGCACTTTTTGTAGAGGAGTCTCTCTCTTTCTGGGGAGGAACACTTTCTTGGGTGTTTTCAGGACTCACTGAGTTTTCACAAGAGCTGACTTCATCTCTCTGGTGATGATAACATGGTTGAATTCTGCCCTCAGCTGTACAGACACAGCTGCCATTGAATTCATTGGGAGCTGCTTGTACATATTCAAGGGCAGAATGTGGACTAGAATTTTTAGGTTCATGTATATGTTGTTGGAGGCTAAACAGAGGCCATCTAGAATTGCTGGCCCAGAGCCATGTATGATAAAGTAGGCTGTGTTTTATCTTCCTCAGGATACTTACTTTAAACCTTCTTGTATTTTTAGAGATGAGGACATAAAGTCTCTTCAGTTAGCTCGAAATATTTTTAAATTATATCTAATGTGTTAATTTCTTGAACTGCGCTGTAACAGTGTTGTGTGCTGTTGATTAGCTCCTGGATTCCTCTGTAGAAGTGGCTGCATTTTCATTGATGGGGCACTATGAAAATTCTGCAGCTTGGAACATGAATCTATATTTTTGTTAAGCTAAATATTACATCTTTTTAATGTAAGGATGGGATGAAATCAGGAGAAAGAGGGGTATGCAAAATTTAAGTATTTTGTGTGTAAGAAATGTTTCTATGTGAGCAGAATTGCATTAAAAAGACAATTCTTATGATTATGTGGCATGTCACCAAAATATATCCACCGTTTTTATTATGCTGTAAGTATGGAAACAGAATTAACATTTGCACTAATAAGTGACTTTACATACTGCAAAGCCTGCCTGTATTACATGCTCAGGTTCTTTTGAAAGAGAGACTTTGGGACCCATAAAAGAATCTTTCGTGAGACCTTTGAGGTTGTGCTGAAACGCTTTAAGAATGAATTTTCAATTTGCCTATTTAAGTGCTGCTCAGGTGAGCTCTAGATCACTATGATTAAGCCTGTTTTAATAAATCTTTCAAATGCAAATCAGCTTCTGAAGTTTGTGAACATCTCAGGGAAGAATGTGCAGGAGACCTGTGTATATACATGTATGTGAGTGATATATATAAATGTGTGTACATATATATATAAACACAGTGAGAGAGACAAGTGTTATTTTCATATTTGTAGTATTACTGATGTTATTTTGTGAGAGACAGAGATCCTGAAAATCACTTGAAGCTAATTCTGTTGCATAAGGGTATGGTCTAAGGCTACAAATCTTCTCACACATTCATGTTTGAGTTTTTTGAAACCATATGAAGAATATCTGAAGTGCCAAAATGTTTAGGCATTCTAATCCAAATTATATGAGTAAGAAGGATAAGTATTCTTCATTTAAGAAAAGATTAAAAAAGAAAAAAAAAAAACAAACCCCAAACCCAAAGCTAAATCTGTTACTCTTCACAATAAATAGTTTTGCTTCCAAAGTATCTGCTGAAGCCACCTGTGATGCCCAACTACCGAGAAGAAGCCCCAAAAATGTATTCCTGACAAAAGGCTCTTCCTTGACTATGCTCTTTAATTTCTTTTTTTTTTTTTTTGATCCCTGTTTTCCTTCAGAAAAGAATGGCTTATAGGACAAATTCTGTTTTCAGACTTTCTTTTTTTTTTCACTTGGCTGAGTGATGAGAAGAAGAATTCCATACTGGACTTACTAGGAGCTGCATCACCAGAAAAGCAGGAGGCCAATCAAGATATATATTTGAGTAATTCAGGCTGCTGGAGAGAACTGTAAAGTGGAAAGGACACTGAGCAAAAGTGGCTGCAGTGCTGCATTTTGTAGCAAGCTCAGTGGAGAGGAACTACTGGAGGGGATCTGGTTAGTGTCTTACTAGAAATTATGGACACTAAAGGTAAAGAGAAATTGCTAGTGATTAAATCTATTTTAAACTATGGAGTTTGGGCTTGATTCAGCCATACACTTTCTGAATCCAGCTGTCAGGAGTGGCATGTGTTTTCTCTTTTCTTTACATACTGTATGTGAGCTTTTGTGAGGTTTTGATAGGACACTGCTCCCAGCATAAAATAGCATCTTCATCTTCAAAGACTTGCTTTTGAATACCTCCTTCCAAAAAAAAAAAGAAAAGAAAAAGAAAAAAGCCTACTCACTAAGCAATAGTTGCTCACTAAGCTGAAATATTACTCCAGTAAACGATTTACAGTGAAATTCCCTCTTCCATAACTGGCTTATCTGACTGTCTTGGTTTGCAAATCAAATGAAACCTGCTGCTTCTGTTGCTGATCCTGCCACTGTTGTCATGAGAGAGTTTGGTATGTGCACTTGAAGCTCACTGCTGCGTTTCTTTTGTCCTATGCCAAAAACTCATGTTCAGGGGAAAATAGAGCCTGAGTGGTGTAACTGAAGAAAACATGTTTATGATAAGCAAATACCACCAGAACAATAATGTAAACTTCCACTGATGCAAGTAGCAGTGCTGTCCTGCAGTGTTTGTGTTAAGGAGATAATCAGAGCCACGGAAAGGTCCCCTGTGGCTGGATCTGTGTGCGATAACACCATCAGGTACTTATACAGTCCAGCACTGATGACTTGGCTTGCTTTCTTTCTTTCTTTCTTTCTTTCTTTCTTTCTTTCTTTCTTTCTTTCTTTTCATCTGGGCAGAGTTGTACTCTTCTGTAAAGCCCTAGCTAGGGACAGTGCATGGCTTGGATTGATGCCATAGTATTATTCAGGTATTTTCTCTTAGTGCGTTCAGAATACAGGATATGTGAGCTGGGTAGATGGGAGATGTTTTACCTTCACTTGTCTCTCCACACTAACAATTTACATATCATGGCTCAATAAGGATCCAGCCATAGTGCTCGTATGAAAATAGGTTTTTCTCATGACTGAAATTGGTGCACTAATTTGGTTTTATTCCACTTTTGAAACTGTACTAAGATTGGTGGGTCACCCAGATGCATTTATTCAAACACAGTATGAAAATGGCCATCACAGAAATAAGCACAGTCTTCCCAGTCACAATGTCAAACCTGAAAGAGATAACACTGCAGTGAATGTAACTTCATAAAATCACATTTACTGCTCTACATTCAATAAAATCCTCTTATTTATTTAGGTATTGCAATGAAAACATGACTTACTACTTCTGAGTTTGGATGAATACTAAACACTAAGGTTTTTCTAATGGCAAACATTAAATATGAAAAATTCAGTGATACTCTCTAGAACTTTCAAATTCTGGCATACAGAAATTCTGCAAAGTTCCAAACATATGTTATGTCTTCTTTTTTCTTTTCTTTTTTTTTTTTTTTTTAAGTAACCATGGAGTGTTTCTCTTACCATCGGAAGATTTCTTTGAAAAGATTTTGTATAGAAAAATTCCTACCACATTACAGTATACATTATTGTTTATTGTTTACCTGTAGTTTGTTTGACTCTTATCCTACATGTGATTATATTACCAGTTACTAACATACTTCTTGGCAAGATAAATTATGCGTTTTGTTTTAAGAAGAAGTCCTAGCACAGAATTATAATAAAGTATACTACTTACTTGAGACTTCAAGTCTAAATTCTTCAAATGAAATTTTTTTCCCTATTTTTTAAAGGCCTAGATTTGCCAGACTTTTTCTTTTCTTTTCAGAGGAGGAATTTCATTGTTATGATGGGTTATTTATATGTTTCATTTGGAAGAAGTATGATAGTTAACAAGGGTAGGTCAGATCTTTGCAGGCAAATTGGTTTTGTCATTTGTTATGCTGTGTAAAATTGCTGCTGAAAACCTTAACATGCAGCTGATATTATTGGTGGTTAGTTGGAGTTTAACATCTGATTTTAGTGCAGAGTTGTCACTTAAAACTTGTCCTAGAAGAGAGGAGAGTGGACACAGACATACATATAGAAGAGAGAATGCAGAAGGCTGTATGCTTGTTTTGTGTTTAATTTATGCATTTCAGTTGCGTTTGCTAAAATTGCTGGTTTTGTAAGGCAAAATGTTGGGGGTTTTGCAGAGCTAAAACTTGAAGGAATATATTTATTTTTTTCAATATGAGGTTTCGGCAAGAGGAACTAAATTAAAATTGAGAAGTGAATAGATTCTAGATTCAAAAGTCAATTAGCTACTTGGAAAGTGGAAAATCATAGGATCGTAGAGTATCCTGAGTTGGAAGTGACCCACAAAGACCATTGAAGAGCTGTGATTTTAATCTTACAGACCAGTAGGGAGCCGAATTATTGTTTCCTTGTGTGGATAATCTTTTGGTACAAAAATGGTGACAAATTTTACCAAGAATGGTACTGAAGTAATTACTGCCTTTAATATTTGGTGCATAACCTGTTGACACATAAGGATGGTCTGAACTTGAAAGTATCACTGTGAGATGATAAACCAGCGGCGTGTATGTATCACTCACTGCTCTCCTGTATGGTTGCTGACCTGATGCCAGTAGTAGAATAATATTAATGTCTACCTTGTTTTCTAACTTATTTTCCTTTTTATGTCTTATTTCCCACAATGTAATTCTTGTTTGTGCTTCTTGGAAAGCTGCTGCACCTTTCTGCCTGTCCCTTCTCAGGCAACACTACCACTGGTCTTTTGTAACTCTGTGGGGTTTTAATGTTTGAAAACCAGCAACGTGGCCTCACGTAAAAAGAATTAACCCATCTGTAGTTCTGTTCTGGCTGCTGATCTGAAAGCTGAAGTCGTTCAGTCTGAGATTCCCAGCCAGCAGTGCAATACATCATACTGTTTCAGGAGCAATGAAATTCCCCTACAGTATATACCAATGCTTGGTTTTGGTAGGGAATATGTCTGATGTTCAGAATTATGTTAACAAAATAATTGAAGGCCAGGGAGATTGCTCTTGTGATGCAGTTCTTCTCTGATGTTGTTATCATTAAAGTTGCCTGTGAATGTTCCCTTTAAAACTGGGTTTGGGAAGCTGAGTTCTGAGAAATTTGTATAGGATAATTTTGACTTTGCAGTTTCAGCTGAAAACAGAAAAATCTTTGTTTGTGAATGCTGCTGTGGTGCCTCATGGGAATTTTAGGTCAGCTGCATCCTGCAGACCTGTGCACTTTCCTGTGCTTCCTGGAGTGTCCAGTCACTTACTCCTGTAGTCCCAGCAAGAAGAGAGACTATGAATGTTTGATGAGACGTAATCTGTGCTGTCAGCTCCATGCCACTTTTTTCACTGTTGTATCTAAATTTCTTGTGCCAGCACATTCATTAACATGGCTAACACTTGTTACAGTCTTCCTTCTCTCTGTTTCAGCCCAGAGAAAATTCTTTGTTAAGTGCAAGTCCTTCAGATTCTTTTCAAATGTGGCTTATCTTGTTTCAAATATACAAACTGCGGTGTGTGGCATTAGGAAAAGCAAGCAAAAGTTCATCCATCAGATGCAATGGGAAATGATGAGTTTTGTCACAGACCTGTATTCAAATTAGAGCTGCTGTCACATCTTTGAGCAGGTCCTGCAAGAACTCAGCCTCCTGCTGTACCATTACCATGATGGCATAAAAGCCTGCTGTGCCTAAGTAGAGCAATTCACTGTGATTTTGGAACTTTCAAGGATATTTTGGAAACATGCAGTCCGTGTGATGTCCTGAACAGAAGGACCTTGCTCTTATCTCTGAAATACTGAGGAAGCCCATGTAGATGAGTCATAACGTGCTGTTACATGCAGGAATTTGTGCTGCTGGGGAAGGATGCTACAAGTTGCTGCAGCAGAGGATTTCTTACTGAGAAGAGTGTGGGGATATTGCACACTTGAAGTGCAGGAAGGCATTCTTGAATGGCAATAACTTTTGCTTGCATCCTAAAACCTGCTGGGGTGAGTTTTTTTGGAAGGGGAGTATTAATTTTATTAGTGGGCAGAAGGGTGAGCAATCTTTTTTACATAAATAGATAATGTTTATACTTCATTGCCTTACTCTGCAGTGTTACATGTTATGATGCATTTGAAAAGCAGTTTTGAAGACAGGTTTGAAAAGCAATAAATGGAATTTGTCTCATAGAAGTAACCAACGCTGAGGCAAAAAATGAATACCCAAACCCTGTTGTCTTCACTGCAACTCCAGGCTGCAGTTCAGGCTCACTGAAGTTAGCCAGAAAACTGGATTGTTTCCCCAGACTTGCCCTGCCAGTTACTTACCAGGACTTTTCAGGAACCTGAATGGTCTTCTGGTGCCTGGGTTAGGTGCAGGCAAAGAGATCTCCCTCTTTCTTGGTTCTTTCCTTCCTTTTCTACATTTTACTTTCCAGTCAGACTCTGTATAGAGAAGCTAACCAGCCTTCTTGTGCCATCTGAAGATTTCACAAGATATAAGGCTGGTGCAGACCTGGCCCTGCAGTGGTTGAAACTCCTTGTGGGCAGCAGGTGCTCAGAAGACAGAGACACCAGAGAGAATAAGAATCTGAAATAGAATCTTTGCTTCTGGAAGGAGCAGTGGCCGTGCCTTTCCACCTTTGGAAGCCATTCCTCCTCTTGCTTTGCTGTCTCCCTGCTGTCAATCCAGAGTGTCTCAAACTTCATTTGCGCTCATTTCACACAGAGTTTGCTTATCAGTCTGAAAGGCGACTGTCTGATCTTTCCTTTTGCATGCTTTCACTTTTAAGATCTTCCCTTTCTTATGTAAAAAAGGCAATTAGAGTCGTATCTGTTTATTTTAAACAAAATGGCTGTTAATTAGCGTGATCAAAAACCCTGCCATTGTAGACTATGGGCTTCACTTTGTAGTTGCACTAAATTGCGTACAGTTTGGTGCCAGCTGACATGATAGCAACACAAACTCTGGCTTTTTTTAACTTAATGAACAAACAGATTTATGAGGCTTTGTTATCTTCTGGTTTAGATCTATAGGTTCTGAATGCATTATTTAGAGTTCTTGTTTCTTAATGACTAATGTCATGTTGTTACTTATTAAGAGTGCTTTAACTTGCTGAAGAAGTTTCCCTTGCTTTTGTATTCCCTTGTTTCCATTTTTCTTCTTTTTCTTTTTTTTTTTTGATGGCTTAAACAGTGCATCTGTGGTACACAAAACAGTTGAGATGCACTTCTCTAGTCGCATTCAGATGTTTCAGCACTAACTCTCTACTGCTGTGAAAGGACTGGATATTTTGTCGTCCCTTCAAATCAGAATAAGGGCAGTTCCTCCAGTTTTTCTTTGCCTCCATCACTGCTTGGTATTTGTTCCTAATGTCTGGGAAAAAAGATGCCCACAAAAATCTGTCAGTGTAGTCTGGCTTTGCTTTGGAAAGAAAAGGATTAAGAATACTGATGGTAAAGCTGTGATAGTGTGATTCTTATCTCTAGACCTGCCATCTTAATGTGAATGACACTGGATCCTTCTAAATGAAAAAACATACTAAAAAAAAGAATGACATTTCAAATAGCTAGTGAAAATTCTGGTTGCTTTCTTCTTAATTACTGTGACAGAAGGTGCTCATTTCAGAAATTTTAAAGGTCTGGGTTTTGTATTTGGTGTGGTAACTTCTGATTGCCATCGAAACAGCGAGTAGGACTAGCAAAAATGTAGAGTTGGACATTAATCATAAGATCATCTGTTCCTGTCACCACTGGAGAGCTGGGAACTGCAGTGTAGTTTCCAGAATTTACTTTCCCTTCAATACAAATACCCCATCAGTGAAGTTTCCGCTGCATCCCTACCTTGCCATTTTGATGTTAAATTCTTCTATATACTGATACAAGGTCTAATTGACCCAATATTTCCAGAAGTAGCTGATTATTCAGGTATGTCATAATTTCTCTGCCTTTTTATCTGTTGGTCATTATTGAAGGATTCAAGCGAAATCCTTATTTGCATAGAGAAAATCAAAATTGAAGTCAAGTCATAAGCAAAGTCAGTGAGCTGGCATAAATTTGATTAAAAGAAGGTGTGATCAGACCATTTTATGGGTTTTTCTTTCATTTAAAACTTTGCATTGAGTGCAATTCTTGGTTATAATTCTCCAAGTACGTTTAATTTAAATACTTAAGGCAATTAACACTTTTTCCTGTGGTTATATTTCAATATTAAACCATACACAATTTCATATTAACATATTGAAGAAAATGTACTTTCTTTATGGAAGATTAAGGTAGTAATACTGTTCTGTTTGCTCCACAGTCTGCGTAGACTCAAGGCAAGGGGAAAAAAAAAAACAGAGAGACCAGAGGAAGTGAATATGAAAACAAATTGAAAGTACTACAAGTTTTAGTGATGCTCTGATGGATTCACAATTATTTTTGATATTGTGCACTTGTAACTTCCAAATTAAAGATAAATTAAATACATTTGTGATTTCCAGTGGAGAAGCATTTTTAGAAAGTTTTTTTTTTGTTTGAACAGTCAAAACATTGTATTGAAATAAAATAAAGGGTTCCTTTTCTGTTTTAACAACATAAAATTAAAAAGAAGAATCAGGCAAAAGAAATTTTCATATGGTAATTTGCCTTTTTATATATGGAGTAGAGCTTTTTAAGGGTAATGATTAGAATGGAAAATTTCCAACTTTATCAAGAGGTCTTTTCTAGATTTTTCAAAATGAAATATCATTAAAACCTGTATATTTATTGAAAATATTTAATATAAATGAAACAGTAATTTAGAGTAGAAAAATTATTTGCAAGGATTTTTAGTCAATATGGATTTTTAATAGTGAACTGAAGCAGAAGAAATAGTATACAGTTAAACATAAGAATTC